>CAJQUW010009897.1:0-37500 GCA_907163375.1 Prostheceraeus crozeri
AGAAGCTATAGCCTCATATTATATCAATTGAGCACATAGACAAGAAACTATGGATTTATATTGTATCAACTGAATACATGGCGTTCTATGGGATTCATCTCATTCTGATAACAGAGTTCAGGCAATATAACATGTATTGCTTCGTCAGAGCGCTTTGGCTACTCTGCGACGAAGATTCGTTAATTTCTGGAGCGATTTAAACATCACAAAGCATAGTAATTATGCTCAATGATAATGAAGCGCCGAATAAGTCAAGCATGCGACTGGACATGATCTCTATGCAAAGTGATGTAGAGATCTTCAGATGCTTTCCATTTCTTTAAATTTCAAAATCATTTCATCATTGTTTATTAGCATTTCGACTTACATGTATAGATTTTATCAATTTCTGACATAAATTTGTGATAATGTCGAATCGTCATGTTTTAAAATATGTTAGAGCACGCCTGAAAGGGTTGTTAAACCAACTCAACCTCGACCAATAAGTATATGTTGACCTCGGGCTCCGCCCTCAGTCGGTGCAGTGTAAATCTTTGTTGGTCTATGTTAATTTGTTAACAATCCTTTCAGCCATGCTGTTACCCATACTAAAAGTCTAAAGAATTCAAGGAATCATCAAAGCATTCGACGATAAGGGAGTGAAGCATGACAGGAAACAAGGCTCAGGTAGACCCATTTCAAGCTAATCAAATGTCATTTTCTGTGTTGTCCACTCAAGAAATTGAACTGAGTCTACCGGAACATTGCTTTTATGTCATTTTTCATTCCCCTCGTCGAGTTCATTGATGGCACTTATACATGTTCAAATTTTGTCAGTGGCCAGAGTGTTCTAATGAAGATACACCTTTCTCTGCCTGAACTGCAAAAGGAGATAATGAATACCGAAAGCTATTCAATTGATACTTATTATAACAGGCCACGTATTCTGTGAAATGCGATGGAAACACAAAGTTATATAGAGACGCACTCAATAATGAATCAGTGTTTTTGAGCGATCGAGCGGTGATTTTTTGTCGTGAGCGAGCCATTTTTAGAAAAAGCTATAAAAAGATCAAATAATCAAAAAAGCGAAATATTTGAAAAGTTATTTTAAAAATGGTTCCTAGTGCATGCATGTATAAAACTTGATTGATGAACAAAACATCGTCACTTTTTTTCTCTTCTGTGGATCTCTCACTCTTGACAATTATTGCCATAGAATGCCTGTACTGGATTATACTTGTGGATAGGAAACTTAGCAAGAAAGAAGGTCTTTGTAATCGAGTGATGTGCTGAACATCAGTCCATCGACACGATTATTTTATTCACATATCTATTTGAAATCGGTCTCCCAATCATCGCTTCGCCCCATGGTATGCACTAATCGTCTCCGGAATTGCACGAAGCCATTTATGAGATGGCTTTAATTTTATAGAAACATTTCGTTGCTGGAACATATCCACGTAATGCCAGATCCCGTGAGACATTTCAAGTATCGATTAAGCGTGAAAGAACTCACAAATTGTGGAAAAAATTGAAACTGTAGTTAATTTTGTAGTTACTTTATATCGGTTATGACTCTGTCAAAGGAAAAACAGCAAGTCACCCACAATGTCACCCACTTCTTTATTTATGTTAATTAACCAAGTTCGCATCACGTCCGACATCTTTATACAATCGAGATTGGTGGTTGGTTATTTAATTAAAGGCGCGCGCAGCCATGGCCGCCGACGTTCTAGATAAACTCAGATAATAAAACGAGTTTTAAACAAAGAATACATGGACACGCTGAGGAAGATAACTATGACATGAATAGTTTAAAAACGATGAGGGTGATGATAATTTAACTACTATTACAATTATAACACATCAAAGATGATAACAATAATAACAGAAAGAAGCTAGCTAACACAAAAGTAGTACTATTATCAAGAGATAGAGATAAAAAGTTTGTTAGATTCCACAGTAATAACACTTTTTCGTAAAATGCACAGTTAAAGTTGAATATCCCACAACAGCTCCCCTTTATTAAAGCAGCGGAGCTACTGTGTAAAATAATAGAGTTGAGGATCACCAAAAAGCGGACTTTTTGCGACCTGGACGAGTAGACTGTTGGTGGGAGATCAAGAAAAGGACTGTTTGGAATTCCGGGTTAAGGAATGCTGTCTTTAGTTTGAGAAGTAGTGGGTTTATTACATCATTCAGGTTGAGATTTCGAGATTTCAGGGAGTTTGAGCATCATGAGGTTTTGGTTTTGAAGGATTTCACAGTTGGGTTTGAAGAGTGTCAACAGGTTGAGTTCTGCTTTAGGTCTGATTGTAGCAACACGTTTGAGTCGGTCAATAGACACAGTTTGTTTCATTTTCCGTTCATCACAATATTAGCTGTTTTTTTCCACTCCGGTAAATCTTCTTGAGAAAGAATATGGACCTTGATAAGGCGCTCTTACTAGTGGTTTTTCCTGACTCTATCCACACGAAGCCACACGTGAAGTGGCGTTGACTAATTGAGTAGGAGTTTCCAACCATAAGAAGCGGTAATATAACAGGGTGGGATCTATTTTTTTTTTTTTTTTTACCCAAAAAAACAAGAAACTGTTTTGGTAATTCTTTTTCAATGTGCTGTAATGATTTTGTGTAGGAATTGATCATCTAGACCAGGCATAGGGTTCATTGAGGAATAGGTGTACATAGCTTGTGTCCAGTTACTGCATAGAGAAGGGAGATATTCCGTTGTTTGAATGGCAGTAATACGTAAAGAAGAGGCCATGAGAATCGAGGGCAGATAACTTGTCCAATTTAGTTGAAGTTTCCACGTAGAGAGCTTGCTTTATCATTCTATGTCCCTTCTTTTCCAATGTATCCGTTAGCTTGAGGATGATATGGAGCCGTTGTTCTCAATCGTACAAAATCCAATCTTGTTACTGAGTCGATTGGAACAATTCAGATTCCAAAATTGGGATCCTCTTGTCCGGTAAATGACATGCAAAGGTACAAAAACCAAAAAAAAACGACTATTCCATGTTTTTCTAAGAAAGCTTGTTGCTAAAACTCGTTTTCGGTAAGTGAAGTCAACTAGAGAGCAGCTTCCAACCACTTTGTTTTATCTTCGATCAAAATCAATGTCAGCAAATATTCGGAAACTGTGTGGACCACTGATTAGGGTAGTGGCCGACTAAGTCTATATGAACTGATTCGAATCGAGCTAAGGGCAGAATTTTGTTGGAGGAGATCGGTTATGAGTAGTAACTTTGTTTCTTCTCTGGCATATTTCAAATGCTTGCAAAAATTCTTTTGATGGTTCTATCCATTTCAGGCCAGCAATATCTAGACTTGATAAGCGAGGAGGTCCTTTTCCAGCTAGGATGGCACAGTTCATGAAATTCTCGGATTATTTCAGTTCGTTGGCTTACATTGCTGATATAAGGTCTTGGGTATGGACTACTAACATCACAATAGATCTGTTGACTACCAGCAGGGTAGGCTTTGAATCGATGCGGATGCTTTTCACGTAGACTGAGAGATGGGAATCATTCTGTTGAGCTTTCGGCGATCGCAGGTAGGTCAGTAAGGGTGACTGAAATTGCTGAGACTGGGCGGGATAAGGTATCGGCAACCACATTGTCTGATCCGGCAACATGAATAACGTCATCACATGATTCGAGAATATAAGCAAAATGTCTGTCACGAACCGAGGGCAAGAATTCTTCAGAGACTGTTTTGACTTGAAAGCAGAAACTATCGGTTTGTGATCGGTAAATATCGTTACATTTTGTCCTTCAATGTACTTTTGGAAATGTTGTATTGATCGGTATATAGCTAGCAATTCGCGATCGAAAGTGGAGTATCTCTGTTCGGTAGCTGTCAATTTAGCGGAGAAAAATGCGATAGGTCTGGATTCGTCTTCTATTGTCTGATGTAATGCACTTCCTATTGCAGTCATAGAGGCGTCGGTTGCTACAGTGAATGCATGAGAATTAGGATCTGGATAGGTTAAGGCAAGTGAATCGGCAAGTGCTTTCTTGATTGAATCAAATGCATGTTGATGTTCATTGCTCCAATTCCATGGAGAAGGCTTACCTCGACCTTTAGGTTGAGTTTCAGTTAACAGGCATTGGAGGGGTAGCACTATTGTTGAGAAGTTATGTACAAATCTGCGATAAAAATTGAATAGGCCTAACATACGACGCAAATGGGTATAAGAAACAGGGGTGTCTAACTGCAAAATGTCATTTATCTTATCAGAAGGAATACGTAGACCATCAGCTGACAATGTGTGACCTAAAAATTGCAATTCAGACTGAGCAAACGAACATTTATCAAAACTCACACGAAGATTATTTGTACGCAAAATGGATAAACCTTCCTTAACATGCAAAACATGTTCACTCATACTGTTAGATGCGATTAAAATGTCATCAATATAGCATTTAACATATTTCAAATGACCAAATAATCGATCCATCAAACGTTGGAAGGTCTGTGCGGCATTACGTAGTCCATTTGGCATACGTAAAAATTCATATAGACCCCAAGGGACCGTTAGAGCGGTTTTACAGATATCATCATCAGACATAGGAATTTGATAAAATGCTTTCACTAAATCAAGTTTTGTAAAGATACATGCACCATAAAGAGAAGAGAGCAACTGCTGTAAATGAGGCACAGGGTATCTGTCGGGGACAGTAGATTTGTTAAGATCACGATAATCACCAACTGGTCGCCACATATCGGGAGAATTCTTCGGTACCATATGTAATGGGCTAGACCAGGCACTTGAGGATTGTCGGATTAAACCTTGTGATTGCATAGTATCGAACACTTGTTTAGCAGCTGCAAGTTTAGCTGGAGGAAGAGGACGTGGTCGACAGTATACAGGGTGTCCAGTTGTTTGGATGCGATGAACAACACCATGGCTAGGTATGTGATTATAATCAATAGGTCCAAGAACACATGAAAATTCGTTGAGAAGATCATTAAGTGCACTGTCTTGTTGAATTCGAATATGAATTGAAGAGGAGAACACAGCCAGATCTGCATCAGGAACAGGAGATAATTTGCATGATAATCCATTCGGATCGACAAGGCGTCTATTTCGTGGATCAATAAGGAAAGCGTGATCATAGATAAAGTCATTACCTAAAATTGGTTCTTCGACATCGGCAACAATAAAGTTCCATTGAAATACTCGTCTCATTAGTGAAAATTCAGCTTGACAAATACCATACACGGCGATGCTACTACGATTGGCAGCCTTCAAGGGAAGGTACACTGAATAGAAGCAAATGGCGCGAATGATTGAGGTAAAATACTCACAGCAGAACCACTGTCCACAAGTAAAGATAATTGCTTGCGTGGAAAAGGGCGCAGGAATACAATGTCAGTATGGTATAGGAGTGCAGCTAGTTCAGTTCCGCTCTGAGGTAGTGCTGCGTTTACTGGGGCGGAATTCAGTTTAAATGTTCTGGTGGAATCGGGCTAGGAGCACGGCTAGGATGCGTAGATACGGAATGTTCAACAGTAGGCTTAGAACTCGGCCATTTACACCAAGGCTTGCATGATTTGGCTTTGGGTCCGTAGAAGATGTGTGCTCTGCAGATAACTTGACGTTGATCATGTCGGAAAGGCGTTAGTCCAAAATGCTTTGCAGCAAAGGGTGATTTAGGTCTACCAAGTTCGTGATAATTCGTACTTACTCGGGTTTGAACACTGTTAACCGGAGTCGGACGAACACGTAGTGTCAACATTTGATCTGCGAGGTCACCAAGCTGAGAAGCACTCAAATGATTGGATTGCGACATGAGAACGGCAGCAATTTCGGGAGATTGCGAAGAAATCAAACGATGTTTTAGGAATCCTCATAGTCGACGAGTTTCAAGGATTCGGCAGTACGACGCATGTCTTTCACATACAAACTAGGCTTACCCACAGGGACGCTATCAAGGAGGTGATTGAATAATTCAGGCTTCGATTTTTGAGTTTCTTGTATAATTGCGGATTTGAGATCAGAATAACTGGAACCATTGAGTACGGCAGTGTCTAATTTACCAACAAGATCAGGAGGTAGGGAAGACAATGCATGGTAGAATTTGGTAGAGGCAACGGTGATTCCACAAAATATAAACTGGGCATCAAGAATGGCGAACCATGCCTGAGCATTGTCCTTGTCAAATTTAGGTGCTTTCACTGTCACTGGGCTGAACTCACAGATGCCGTTGGTGTTGTAGTCATTATGATTCGATGCGACGGGAATGTGACTTGCAATATTGTTTGGGCTGAACGTCAAGGGTTGGGTGATCGTCGGGCTCATCAATTGTAGTTAATTTTTGTTATTATTTTGACTCCAAAGGAAAAACACAAGTCACCACAATGTCACCACTTCTTTATTTATGTTAATACCAAGTTCGCATCACGTCCGACATCTTTATACAATCGAGATTGGTGGTTGGTTATTTAATTAAGGCGCGCGCAGCATGGCCGCCGACGTTCTAGATAAACTCAGATAATAAAACCTTTTAAACAAGAATACATGGACACGCTGAGGAAGATAACTATGACATGAATAGTTTAACGATGAGGTGATGATAATTTAACTACTATTACAATTATACACATCAAAGATGATACTTAATAACAGAAAGAAGTAGCTAACACAAAAGTAGCACTATTATCAAGAGATAGAGATAAAAAGTTTGTTAGATTCACAGTAATACACTTTTCGTAAAATGCAGTTAAAGTTGAATATCCCACAAAACCAACCAAATTGGGCCTACACAACGGACAACCCGAATGAAGGCATATATGGCTTCCACTGTACGGTGCATTGATTTTAAGACCTTCATTTTAACCCTATCCATACCGGACTGTGAAGCGCGTAGGACTGAATCGGTCTCCCCTTAACTTCTGTACCAATGTTTCAAATCACATGAAATTCACGGTTCAACATATTTGGGGTCTAAGCTTTCTTATCGCGATGTTCATTTACTCCAATTGATTTATCTCCATGTTGCAAAGAGCAATTCAATGTTTTTATAATCACCAATTTCAGCAGATTTTTTTTAAAGTTGAAATTTTACCGAACTTTATGATTTCAGTGAAAATTTTGAAAATACGCTAAACTTTAGGTCACAAAATTGTAGGTTGGGCGGCTTAGTTTTACAAGGATCACATCAAAAAATCGGGAGACCGAATCGTCCCTCTCCGGTATGGATAATTATCAGTCGTTGAAAATCTTCTAATTGTAACATTTTTGAGTTTATTTTGCTTACATCCTTTTTCTGATAGCCTCCTTAAGTTAGAATAATCAGGTTTTGAAATGTCTTCTTGATAGTTATTGATTTTAAACAGCTCATTTGAACAATATACCAGAAGCATTATCAAGTGAAAAGGAATACAACATTTAATGGTGTCCAACATTTAAAATAATGAGTAGTAATCAGTTGGAGTGATAAATCTTGGGTGATCATGCCGACTCCGCTCTGCTGCACCCTTCTTTCTATTCCTTGCCACGGTGAATATCATTGCAAAGACATCTCTTTCAACTGTGATTTATATGCTGTACTTACAAGTAATTCTTCTTTCTTCACTTGAGATCAACATGTTGGACAAAGAATTGTTGGAGGTCAATAAATAATAGTTAGACAATTTAAAGATTGATTTTTCCAACTCGTTAAAAAAAAACCATTAATCAAGGTGTCAAAGTATATATTCTAACATTTTAAACAGCTTTCGCAATAGCACTGTCTCGATTATACATCTGCGATGATTTCTTTGTAGATGAAATATAAAGTACTGAGAGTTGATTACAACTAAGATATTGAAAATCGAACCATGCATTTCAACTGTACCATACAGTTGAAATACTTTGAGTTCAATTTGGGATATTGTACTTGCAATTAGATCTTTTATTGTCTTATGCGTAAGGTTATTCATTATGCAACTTTCCAGGAGGTAAGTAAAATATTGCTCTTTCAAGTTTATTGCGATTTTTTGCGAAGCAAAATTCCTCGATGCGCTTCGTCTCCATGGTCAGTCTAAAGGCTCTTCACTTTCAGTGAATTTTACTTCGCAAAAAAATCAAAATCGTTCTTATTTTAAAGGAGCGATATTTTTCCTGCCTCGTGGCAGTTTACACAACATTTGCAGTTAATTTGCTCTATCTTCGCATGCAGTCTACTGTACTATTTAAGTGCGGTGTACAGGCTACAAACAAACTTACTACGACATGCAGTAAGAAATAAGCATAGTGCTTATGGAAAGTGGTCGCAAGAGTGTAGGAGTCTGGAAAGATGTCCAAATGTTGGACATTGGAAGATGGCTCGACTGGGGAGTTGAAGTTTGCAAGCTCTCATGGAACGATTGGTGGAACATGGGCTACTGGAAGTGAAGCGGAGGCATCAATGGACATATGATGTGTTCCATGCCCCTGATAGTCTGACACGTTGAGGAATACGAACCGACCCACAGTGTTATCTGTGTGACATGTCAATCCTCGTCGTGCCCTCTCTGGCTATCATGTGGCACTATAGAGAGCATGCTTGGTCATGCAAGCGAAAGTGGAAGCAGTCTTTCTCCCCCCACGTTTGTGAAGTTAGCGGAACCACCCAAAGGAACTACTACTATCCTTAAATTTGAATTTCTCTTTAGCGACTGTGAATTTGTGGAATCTGATCAGAGGCTGAAATTGATAAAGTAGAAGTTGTTTCGAACAGGATCTCGCTGTACTAAATAATGATTCCGCTCGGCGGTTCCGCCAACTTTACACAAGTCTCCCCTACAGGTAAGTAGCAACGGGAATTGACTTTGTACCGAGTGGTAAAACCTAGAGACGAAAGACTCATCGTGCGATCTGTACCGCAGAAGTAGGAAGTGATCGGAAGTGATCCACTGGAGTGGACAGACAGCTGCCAGATGAATTATTCCTATCTGACCAACGACCTCATCTAGTGTTGATCGACGTGATAGGAAAGAAAATGATTATCGGCGAACTAACTGTCCCCTGTGAAGAGAGCGTTAGGGATTCCCATGAAGAGAAAACTGCGAAACATAAAGAACTGGCCGAAGGGATTCAGAAGCAAGGGTGAAAATATGAGCTCATGCCTTCTGAGAGTGGGATGCCGCTATTTCGTTGCTCCATCGGTGAGGAAATTTCTTGTTAAAGCGGGTGCTTGAGTCTAAACACCACCATGAAGAAGTTGAGTGAAAAAGTGGAAGAAGGTAGGACCTGGGCGCAACGAGCTGCTGCGGACCGACCATCTTGACAGATACTGAACTTAGTGGGCCGAAATCTCAGTGACGGCTGGCGCCAATGTGTCAGGTCGTTTTGGGTGCAGCATTTTCTACTTCACATAATTCAGCAATTTCGTTTATCAAGCGATTCTTTTTATAGCAGACTTCCAACACTCAGTAATTAATTACTACTGAGTTGATTACTCAGTATACTCAGTCACTCATAAGTCATGTATTTTATCCTTAGATACTTTAGGAATTATCTACTATTTTGTCACGATTTCATTTAAATTCACTTTCAATTGTCAACGTATTACATGGTTTCTTGACGCACCTTACTTCGAATTTTCTCCAAGTTTTGGGCCAAGAGTTGTATATACTGATTCATGTGGTCAGCATGTAAGATTAAGTTCAGATAATTGCCCATTTCTATACATATAAAAAGAATTCTGCGGTTATGTACATCAAAATATATTGTTTCAACTAATTTTCTGCAATAGCTACCGTCTTAACACATTGGAATGATGGTCTACATTATTTCATTGTGGTTCAAATTTCACTTAAAATGAAATGATGAATTTCCCTTTAACGCCTAAAAGGTGTTTATCAACCCTCATCGGGTCAAACGGTCACAATTTGTGACCAAGCATCTTTTGAGCTATGTAATGCATCAAGTATTGGATCTATCGGTCTGGAATTCATGGACGATGAACCATTTTGAGCCTAAAATACTGTGTTAAAATCAAAAGGTGTTTTTTAACCCTCATCGGGTCAAACGGTCACAATTTGTGACCAAGCATCTTTTGAGCTATGTAATGCATCAAGTATTGGATCTATCGGTCTGGAATTCATGGACGATGAACCATTTTGAGCCTAAAATACTGTGTTAAAATCCTGAGTTGATTAGAAAAAGTAATCAATATTTATGCAGTATTTATACGTAGACGGTCAAACGGTCACAAATTGTGACCAACATTTTCTGTAGTGTAATCACCATATGTCGCAACTACGTACTTCTCTTGGGATGACCTTTTATTCAGGTAATGAATTTAGCTTCGACTATGAGTCATATAGCTCCATAGAAATTGATCTCAGGTCGCACGGTAAGCTTCACAGAACGGAAATTCAGCGAAATTTGCGGTACACGAGCGGAACCTATTAGGTGGGCAGAAACTTCAGCTCTTAACACAGTGCGAATAGGAGAATCGGTCCATTCTCAACTTAAAGTCGCTGTAGATTCCATTCTGGTGGTCGTAGGTTTCTGTCAGAAAGTTGAGCGTATTGAGAACAACTTTCATCAAAAAACCATGTGAATCAGATAACCGGAAGTTACAGTAAATAGATGTAAAAGAATAGTTCACCACATTTTCACTTAGAACAATTGAGCACTGCGCACCGAGAGACATGCTGATGGATGTTATCTGTGATGTCCACAACATTGTTTGTGACAATTACTTTACTTCGCATGCATTGGCTGCAAAGTTGCTTGAGCACAATCTTGCACTCTTGGGAACAATGAGACTTCACCGACGAGAAATCCCAAGTTATATTCGAACAACTGATGATCGATCAGTTCACTCAAGTCGATTCGCATTTCAACATGACAAAAAAGTGTCCCTCATTTCCTATATACCCAAGAAAAAGAAAAATGTTGTCCTCCTTACATCAAGTCATTCAGACACTCGGATTTCGGAGGAGGCTCAGAACAAGCCTCTTGTTTTTCTTGAATACAGCGCTTCCAAAGGAGGCGTGGATACAATGGACGGTAATTTCGAAGAGTATTCGTGCCGACGTAAGACAAACCGATGGCCCTTGTTATTGTTTTTCAATATCATTGCTGTTGCAAACAATAACGCATTTCTTCTTGCCAAAGAGTGGCCTTACTCGCAACAAGAAAGAATTTCTCCGAATGTTCACCTTTCAATTGGCGCAGCCATCAGCTGAACGGCGACTTCAGAGATCTGCTGTGCGTCGATATACAAAGGAAGCAGCCGACAAGGTTGGTTTCAAATATGAAAAGACTATTCCCTGCAAGACTGATGCTCGAGTGACAAGCCGATGTTCGAAATGCAGATTTTGTCGCAAAACCACAATATCCTACTGCGACGATTGTGATCGCCTGATATGCCCCAATCATAGATTTTTGAAGGTGATCACGAAATGTGAAGACTGTCATGAGCTCAGTTAGATTTTTTAATAGGCCTACATGCAATCATGTATGCCATATATCTGTATGTAGTGATTTTGTTGTGAAGTTCAAATGGGATTCTGTTTTTCTATTAAAGCAATTGGAATTTTGAGTTGTAGGCCTTCTAAATCTTGCTTTCAATTACAACTAGTTTGTGTTTCGGACTTAGGCCTAGTACTACATGTATAATATTATATTACTACAACATGTGGTATGCTATTATTGTCATCATTACATGTATGCCCAATACTTCATTAATTGGCATTGATGAGGATGTAATTGGATACGTATGAGTATAGAACTGATCAATATTTGTGAATAGGCTTCATTTCTCGACATCATTCGGCACATTTATGAGTGGTCACAATTTGTGACCGTTTGACCGGATGAGGATGTTGATTTTGGTGACCTGATAAGGGTTAAAATAAAAGCATGGAATTAGCTTTGAACATAAAAAAGGGTTGTGGAATACAGGAGAGCATTATCGAGAAATGAGCGAGCGAGCGGCATTTTTCGATGATTTTGAGCGATGAGCGAGCGAAAGGGCGAATATGAGCAAATGAGCGATGAGCGAGCGAAAGCGAAATTTCGATCCGCTCAAAAACACTGATAATAATACATAACTCACTCGATGTTAAATTATGAATCTCGAAATATGTTGAATTTTCATGTACAATATATCTGACTTGATAATAAACTAACAAATTTGACAAATAAAAATTAACTTTTAGCTTTTGCTAAAATGATAATTGTCTTAAAAGTGATTGAAATCATGTAATTGATATTTAGTTAATTAAGGGAAATTAATTCATAAAGGTCAACGGGAGTTAAGATTATCTTGAAATTAGAATAATCCATTTAGAATATAGAATAGTTAACTTAATTTGGTAACCCTTGCATGTGTACCATAGACTCTAATTAATGTAGATATACGAGTACAACTAAAAGTCTATGATGCATGCGTTAATATAATGCATGAAGTCTACGCACTCAGCATGAACACTTCATGACCATAGAAGTAGAATATTTTCCCTGATATATCAAGAGCACTGACTGCATGACTCGCCGGCGAGAAGCTGTAACACTCATGACGATTATTAGAATTCCCAAAATTTTAGGGCAGAAACATTGAGAGTCACTTTATCTGCATGACGCTATTGAATTTTGTCTTGTTCATGGCGATAAGTTGTGATTCAGCTTGCCATCTTTAATTTCACAAAATCATCAATCTATAGGATCTATAGTCAGTGAAGATATGCCGAGGGCGCATTTTTTGTCCATATTTCGAAGTCTTTTCTTCTGATGTAAAAGGTGGCTGACTGAATCACGTTTACCTTGATGTCCAAGCCAATAATCTTTCATCGGCTTATGCACAGAGATGGCCTTTGTTAAACAATGTAGGTTTTAGTCTTAGACAGTCTTAGCTGGACGAAGATGTTGAACATCCTCGCTTCGTCTTTCGATAGAAGCTCAAGCAGCGAAATGGAGCCTCTATCAGACTCACGCAACCTTCATGCCACCGGTTGCGTCTATGCAAACATATTTTGCCATCCATCAATTAAGATACGTTAATTTAGATGTAGACAACTTGCTTCATACCTTATACCTGCTACGACACAAGGCGTACATTGACAGTGACTTTGTCTCTAGATTTGGGTATAATTAATCGATGAAATGTTAAAGAAACCGCTTGTAAATAACTCACATGAATTCGGAGAATATCGAAAGAAAAAAGCGCAAGCGGATATTGCCGCACAGACGAAGTAATTTGTCAATGAGTGTCTCCTAAATCAAAGCTAAAATTCTGATCACCTTATAAAGTACAGGTTTCATCGGTTTTATGGGATGATGATATGACGGGATAAATTTATATGACAGGCTAAATTGTCCGTGCCTTTCCTTTGACATGCATGTACAGCGTACGTTGTCTTCCCTAACAATTGTGCTTCAATTCAACTGGCAGGTTGATGTCCCAACAGGGACTATCCTTGATCACATTAATTCTGAATTGTGAGCATCGATATGACAGATGCACGTAATATATATATGAGCGCAGAAATTCGACTAAATCATCAACAGTATTAGCCGAGGTGTTGCGATTGTTATGACATATATTATTCTATCGCAAAACATTGCTGATGTAATTGCCTGAGGGGTCTTCAGATGGGTTTTACGAAATGAGGAAGACAATTACTCATTTTACGTATAGTTATCCGAAATTTCAGTTTATGCTTCTAAATATTATCCCTTTTGTAGCAGGATGGTTGGATTTCTAAGTCTAATTCTCATTTGATTCTGGTGAGTGTAGTGTTGATGCATGCAGACCCTACGGTACTCATGGGTCATCTCCCCCCACGTTTTCAAATTTGTCTAAAATCCGTAGAAATGAATCAATCGTCACAAAACTACAGAGATACGTATTTGAGTGTATTTTCTGATACCTAAATTTGCGCAAATCGGATAAGTACTTTTTGAATTAAGGGCGATAACTTGAAGTGCAGCGATGTCTGTAGCTTGATCTGACTTCTTCTGACCTCATCGTCTGAGCAGAATTCACTTGAGGTCAACAAAGTCATTTCCCGACAACTCAATGAAGTGATGATGACCAGGCCGCATCTATTACATTCTTAACTTAAAAAAAGTGTGGCAAGGCAGTGGTCGTGGGAAGATTTCAAATAGAAGTGGATAAGATGAAGAAAGAGAGAGAACAAGGCACTCACACAAGAGTAACAATAATGCGTCGAACAGACGAAGTCTGATCAAGCTGTTAACCTCCCTACACATCACGTTGTCGTCTCTAATGAAAGAAGTATTCATCCGATCTGCATAAATTTTTGTTTGTTGGTAGAAAATATGCTTAAGTACGTATACCTGAAGTCTGGTAAAGATTCATTCAATTTAGCAGATTTTAGACAAATTTGAAAACTTGGGGGAGGGATGGCCCATAAGTACCGACCCTGCTTCAAAGGTAAACGGCTCTGATGCATTTTTTGCAGGATGTCATTGAATTCGAATGTGCAATCAGCGCAGCCGATTAGCCGATAAAGTGTTGTCTGCTAATCTTTAAAAATAATCAATTTCAATTCAATTTATTATATACTCACTACACGTGACGTGCATGTGACTCGCCTACTACAGCATCACACAACAAAATACGAACATAAAATGATCAAGTAAAAAAGTTAAAGAAATTAATTTACAATGCCACTTTGCTTTCCACTAATCAGCATTAGCTTATGGAAATGAATAACAAATTGGCCATGAAATTGAAATGATTTTGGCAACATTCTGGAACAGAGCTTCTGGAAAAGGCGCAGTATGAGGATGTCTACGCCTTTGCCATGTTTATTACCGTTCAATTTACCGTTTTTATCTTTGATTATGACAATTATGTCTCAAACTTCAGTTTTGATATAAGAATTAGTGATAACTAATAAGTTACAACATTATCGAAGTTCATCACATATTCTCAATAGAATGCGTGGAATCATCAATAATACACTTAAGAGTTCAACAATTTTGAATTTCAAAATTATGAATCAAATAATTTTCAGCTAAATGTAAAGCTGAAATTTCGGAAGTGATCAGAAATATAAATGATGAATTGTATAGGAAGCGTGTAGAGCAAGTATTTTCTTGTAGCTGTTATGTTTCTGAGGTAGGTCATAGGTCCTCAGTACACAAGACTTGACAACTACAAGACTCGACAACATTATCCAATGACCATAGAGTAAATATATATAGGTAGAGTGTCGACTCAAAAAAGGATCTGTATACAGTGAAAATTTTTATATCAAGAGATTCAGTTTTTTGCGGAGATTATGTTCCTGCTGTCCCAAAATTATTTGAGCAGTTTTTAAAAGGCTAACATTTTTCAAATTATCCCTGTACTTATGTAGTACCGAGATGACATCCTCTTTATAAGTTGTGTGAAACAAGTTGGATATCAAAGGAATGAATATTTGCTGACAAGCATCATAATTAAGCGGAAATGAAGCGGATTATCAAGGGAATTTCATGAGCTGCATTATAGTGGAAGTATTCATGAAAAAGTTGAGATCTTATTTTGCTTTCTTGGCTGAAATTTCATTTTTCTAATTCAATTTTCAGCGCATGATTTTATGATTCACTAAATTCATGTTTCATTTCTTGAATCTGAATAGTGATGTACTGGACCCATTTACGTCTTTCAAAGTTGATTGAAATCATTGTCCTTGATCATGTTATTTTGCTCTACAAGTGGCAGGTTGCCTGTGATATGATAACGCTTAAGAAGATTCTCATGAGGTTAAGCATGAAAGCAATAGCAGGTCATCAAGTTGCTAATTTAACAAACATTACCTCTCCAAGGCTGTCATAACACCGAGAATCTGTAAAAGGTCTTCATTTCTTCAACATTACTATCATGATCATTCAATGCCGTGGTAATTTCTTCAAAACTGAAAAAATTTGCATATCTCACATTTGGTAACAATACCCAACTATATCCCTTGAATTCATTTAATAAAATCGAAAATGTATTGGGTATTTAATAAATGCGGAGTTACCACTCTACCTAATATACCTACTCTATGCCAATGACTGTGCAAGACTAAAATAATACTTAAGGTCCATTTATAGTCAACTCGATAGCTCTGCAGGTAATTTAGGCATGTCTTGAATGAACAAATGAACAGATAAAGCCACCTGAAATATCATATTCACCGATAAAGAATATTCGCCAATGCAGTGGAACATTCGCAGAAATCCAGTAAACGCACAGTTATAATGAGAATATATTCAACCCCGAACTGACATCAATTGTTTTGATCAACAATCTGCTTGCTTTGAGTTTGTCATGATAATCCATGAAAGTGATACATGAAATCTCATTAAAACAAACATTTCAGATGGCTATCACTCTAAACCAGCACCTCCTAAATCACACACTGAAGCGAGACACTATTCGTAACTAATAAAAAAATCCTAAAGCAAAGCGTTTTAGGAGGCTAGCGCACTAGTGTTATTGTTCTCTTTAGTATGTCAGCATTCTATTTCACGCAACCTCCTAAAATTCTAGTGTGTCGCGCTTTAGGATGCAGATTTCTTCGATTTTAGGAGGTGACAGTTTACAGTGTATACTTGTTGTCTCGCATGATATTTACCAGGCATCCCAGCGATGCCTACTTTTCCTACTTTTACCTACTTTTTAAGGGTCTCCCTTTTTTTCACTATTTTTTTGCAAAATCCCTACTTTTCACTACTTTCCGGCGAAATCCCTACTTTTCTATGAAGTTGTGTAATTTGACTTTTATTTGTTTCGTGAGAGTTACCGGATCATATTGTGACTTTTTATCAGTTAATGAAAATTATATATATCAGAACTATTTACAGATTCATAATCAAATAATTATCACAGAAATGTATCCTTGTTATCCGTTGTAAGATAATGTGGTAATTCTACATTTAAAAAATTATCATAAAAATAACAGCTTTTACATTACAAAAAAGATAGAAAAGTAAATATAAGATGGAAAATAGAAAAAATTAAAAAGCCCGTACAAAAATCATTCAATTATGTGTCGAAGTTTTTTTCATTTAAGTGTCGAACTGTTATATTCATACAATGATTTTAATCTCAATCTCCTCCACAGATAAGGAAAGAATTCATCGCGTAACCAGCATTAGAAGAATTCATAGGAAGAAAGTTTCGTAGAAAACAGCTTCCAGACATGTAGGCTATCATGTCTAACAAGGATCAAGTACAATCGTGTGCAAGTTCATTATAGTGTTGGAAGACATTAATGGAGTACATACATAAGGTTAACATTCAATCTTCCAATGTTTTTCATTTACTGACTTTAAAGGAGTTGGATTCCTTATTGCTGTCTGAAGTTTTCAGATCTCGTCGCTTGAAAAACAGACTATGTTTGAACAAAATAACTTTGAAATTGAAATAGATTTTTCGGAAACTTTTTGCACCATTAAATGAGCATTCGAACTCCTTTAAGTGCGAATGTCATACTGATACTGCGATAATGTAGTTTAGTAAAGAGCTTTATATTCTGATGTTGTTTTTTTTCTTTTCATCATGTACATATAACCATTGTTATTCGAATGAGTTATTGGCTTGATTGCATTCTTTCTGTATTTGTATCTCATAATACATGAAATTTGTCTTAAGAATTTGAATGGTTATGCAGCAATATTTTATTTTGAATTGCTGTTTTCGAGGTTTTATGAGCCCCAAAATAGTGAATTCGTACATTGTCAAATTTTCATGCATCATTAAGAATCCCTTTTATCAGACTTTCCGAATTTCAGCGCAATATGCCGCATGGTAAGACTAAATTTCAGAGTGCCTGGCTTAACACTAAAGATTCAAATGGGCACTTGTTGTCATCATGGTGTAAGTCAAACCCCACCGATAATTTCTCAGCATTCTGTACTGTATGCAAAACTGATATATCATGTTCTAATTCAGGAAGAATGCAGCTATTAAACCATGCAAAGACAGCCAAACACAGAATCGTTGCAAAAGATAAGTTGAATGCTAATCAACAGCGAATTATTATCGATTGCGGTTCAGTAGATTCTGAAGGATCGAAAGATTCATCGCAGCAAAACAAGGAAGTCAGAACAAAATCATCTAGATTTCTTTTGCGACCGTCTGAAAATGAAGAAGTTACTAGAGCTGAAATAACATGGATTTTAAAGATGTGCTCATCTGACTGGTCTTTCGCCTCTTGTGACGATATTAACGAAGTGTTTCAGATGATGTTTCCTGGTACGAGTACTATCAGTGATAATTTTCAATGCAAAAGCAGCAAAGCATCATATGTTGTATCGGATGGATTAGGACCCTTTTTCCAACGGGAATTAATCGAGGAAATGAAAAAATCAGAATCTCTCACGTTGGAATTTGATGAGACAACAACGAAGAAATCAGAGAAGCAAATGGACCTGCTTGTTCGATTCTGGTCTATCTCTCGTGAGGAAATCGTCGTCCAATATCTAAGCAGCAGATTCTTCGGTCATGCAAAGGCATCAACGGTCACTGACTCGATTATTTCTTTGTTTAAAGAAATAGGTGTTCCGATCTCCAATTTGTTTTGTTTATCATCAGATGGTCCCAACGTAAATAAATCAATCTGGCAATCTTTGAATAATCACTTGAAATCACTTGGATTACCAGGACTGTTAGAATTCGTTCCATGCAACTTGCACGTGGTTCATAACGCTTTCCGTGCTGGATTGAAAGAATACGGGGATGGTGTTGAGAATTTCTGCATTGATATGTTTTATTGGTTCCGACAGTCTCCTTGTAAGCGGGAAGATTTTCAGAGCATCTTGTTGGATCTTAATCTTGAAGAAAATTTTTTTATTCAACATGGACACACTCGATGGATCACACTTGGTCGATCACTCACAAGAGTTTTGGTGAATTATGACGCCATTAAAGAATATTTTCTGAAGTACATTCATCGTTAGTTAGATGTGGAGATACGTCCTTAGAGTTGCGGAAAAACGACCGTCTGAGACGAATCACTGGAATGCTGCTAGACAATACTTTCCTAGTGAAATTGAACTTCGTTGCTTCATTAGCAAAAATGTTCGAGTCTTTCCTCGTGACATTTCAAAAGGAAGCCCCTCTAGTCCATGTACTTCACATTGAATGTGTAGAACTCGTGCGCAGAATTATGACACGATTCGTGAAGAACAGTCTTCTGTCAAATGTCGATGCAATTGCAGACGTTGATGTTTCATTGCCTGCAAATCACGTTCCTTGGGAGGAAGTAGAAAATGGCAACGTTGAAACTCCTCCTAAAATCGAAATTCAGTGCATGATCAAGTGCTATATTGCAATCACAAAGTATCTGCTGAAACGATTGCCAATTCGCAACAGACTCTTGCGAGATGCCTTGGCACTCTATCCTCTACATAGAAAGAAAGAATCCAATACGCACGCCATTAAGAGATTGGTTTTGAATTTTCCACAAATCATATCTTCGTCTGACCATGACCTGATTCGTGATGAATACCTTGCATATCAAAACGACGATTTGTCACCTGCTTTGTCTGTATTCGAAGAAAGTGGACGTGTCGACCATTTTTGGCGTGATGTTGGGCGATTGAAAAACAGTTGTGGGCTTCCAAAGTATACGAATCTCTATAAGCTTGCTCGAACAGTCCTGAGTATTCCTCATGGCAATGCGGACGTCGAACGCTCACTTTCAATTAACAAAAATATTCTAACTTCAGAAAGAACCAGGTTGTCTGAGGAAACATTGATTGGATTGAGACTAGTGAAAGATGCCGTGAGACGTCATGGCGGTATCTCACGAGTACCGATTACAACTGATCTAATGAAAGCACACCGCAATGCGCATCGCAAATATCAGATCCGCAGTGAAGAAGAGAAGGAAAAGGCTGAGAAGCGGAAAACCGAAAGAAGTGACCAAAAGCTAACTGAACAAACTATCAAAGATACGTCGACTCAACAAGCTCTCACAAAGACATTTGAATCAATGACATCGAAGGAAAAGTTACTCACCGATAAAGAACAGGAAGTAAAAGACGATTTGAAATTGGCTCATAAACTAGTCAATGAAGGCAATGAACGTCTCGCAATGGGAATCAAGAAGAAAGATATGGTAGAGATCGCGTTGGCTCAAACCATGCTAGAAAGTGGACGCAACAAGATTGTATCAGTGCAGAATGCTGCTGAGGTATGTGAAAAGAGAAGAAATAAACTTGATAAGCGTAAAGTAAAGTTTTTTGATAAAACCATGAACACCCTACAAAATAAATAGTACATCTTCCGTGACTTTAGCCATGTTTGGACAGTTATTAAGCGTTATTTGTTTATGAAAGAGTCAAGGAGAGAATGATGTATAAACAGTTTTGCTACATAACTCGTTACAAGATTCGTTCTAAATGAGAGGCCTACAACTTAACATTCCCCGTTGATAAACGGTGACAATAGTCAACTTTTGCATCATACCAAATTTCGTCACGCTAAATTCAGGGTACCTTCTTATTCGTAAATTCTCTCCTCGTCTCTGATATGTTATATTATCCACTTTCGAATTGAAATTGATGTGATCGAGTTACGATATGGTTACGATTTGTTTTCTTGTTTTTAACAATGTGAAATTATCATGATACAATTGCTCTTACTTCGCATCATGTACTGGTTTGTACTCATAGTTGTTAGGAGTGGTTTTACACAAGAATTCAGTTTAACAACTATTTGATTATTTAGGGAGAATGTAAGACAGGATCACACATTACATTAGCCTTATTTTTCTTCTTTCTTACTACTTTTTCGAAAAAAATATCTCTACTTTTTTACCTACTTTTTCGGAAAATTATCCCTACTTGCATCCCTATTTTTTTGTTGAACAGCGCTGGGATGCCTGTATTTGCTGAAGAAGACATTCGTGATTCTTTTATCAGGATTATAGATGACATGCAATACATATTCAGCACTATTTGTGTGATCACGCTGCATCAAATATACACGCTTTTCACAGTTATTGACATGTCAAGCACGTCAAGTGACATGTGACGGCAGGGTTATGCCTTAGGTGATGCGACAAGGATGCATGATAGATATTTCATTGCATAAGTTCGTTGTCAATGTTAAAGACAGGTTTTTGTTGTATTTTAAAAATTAGGCTAAAAACCAATTGTATGGAGTGCTGCGAAGACCATGCAGATTGTCAGGTTTTTGTGGTTTTTTGCTTATAGTTTCACTGACTTCCTTTGTCCATGCCAACATGATTCATTATCTGGGGTGGGACCCGCTGCGTGCATTCGCCTACGGGCACGGGCATATGCAATAATGTCTTGATCTTCAGATTCATACCCGGTCAGTGAATATGCATGAATCTCCAATCGAATCCAGAAGAAACATTTTCAGACAACCAAAATGCTCCACTAAAACATACGGTCAAAAATCAATACGTTTTTACGGAACAAGTTTTTGGAGCAAGATGACCAAGGAAACCCGATTGACGAGTCACCGATCACAAACAGTGTTGCAGGCAATTCGAAAACAATTGCAGCAGCTCAGCGGAGTGAACACAATTTGACTTCATTTCATTTTAACTTCCTTGCCTTACTAGTTTTGTGTGTATTTACAATTATGCGTTGTATAATACTGTAGTCACATGCATTGTATCAGTGCATTGTATCAGGGGACTCATGGCGTCACACATGACGTAGGCGTGATGTACGTAGGCTAAGCTTATTGTATAATTGTATCACTAGCGAATTCAGTCACATCGTATTCTTTAGTCACTATTTCTGAAGGCTAGACCTAGGCCTATGCTAGCGGGCAAGATCCAAGCTTTGCGTAGGCGAAGTGTCAAATGGGTGAACATCGACCCATCATCACCTGGCAATTTCGTGCAGCGTGACGCTGGTAAAGCGTGTTACTGGCACGACAGAAGAAATTTGACTTCCTCTATGGATTTTGATATTCTCTAGTTTGATACAAAAGCGTAACGTTTGACGTCAACTTATGTTTCGCCCTGTCATTGCGTGCCAACACCAACAACGAATTTCCCGATAGTGTAGCTTGTATTATTTCCCGATGTCAGATGTGAGAACATCCTGCATTGCCAGCTTCAACGTTACTTGGAAAAATCAATAATAGCTAGAAACTTGACATACCAAGCTCAGGAGCAGTAACTGAACTGCGGGTATCGGTGCGGGCACAGGCACGGATCTCATTACAGCTTACAATGATGAAATGTCAGAACGCCTTCCTGAACAAAAATGACGTATCAGGACGTCTGTCCGGCGGCCAGCACGTATTTCTGTAGGGAACGAAAATGAGACTTTCACAGAATGATGTACAATTTGCGGCTACTGCGAATCCACGCGTCTGACGAGTTCTATCCAGTTCCCTTTCCTGTCGGACAGGATCAGAGAGAGGAGGAATTCGGTTTTTTCTCGAATGTAATCTGCCGGTTATATGATTGTTTTCTACAGTTCAAGTGAGGGTCCTATTTGAGAGCGGGTTGCATAACAAATTTCTGAGCTTGTGATTTTCCTCTGGATACTTAAGTGATTAATTACAGACATCTATACACGTATTTTCATGCCTAGACTGTCATTTATTTGAAAGAATCACTTTCAGCTGTTGGGAGACCAGTTCAATGCGCAGTTTAAGGGAAATGGGAGATCATCATTCAGGAAATAGGAAGATAGCCATCAGAGCCAGAGAGCTGTCCTAACGTTGAACATGAGTAATTGGAAAGCTCGTTTCGTGATGCTCTCAAATTATGTTGTATTCGCAAGTTGTCTTCTCGCTTTATGTCTCGCCCTCTCACTGCAGAGACGTGTTTTGCGCCGCCACTAGTGCTGCTAGGAGAATCGGAGAGACTCGCTGCTGTTGAAGAAACAAAACCTCTACTGCCCGGAGAACCAGGAAAGCTTCGTTCTTCAACTTCCCAAGGTCTCTGCTGAATGTGTTCTGAGAAAGTCGTAGTATGATCAAACACGATTTTGTCGACAAGAGCGTGAAAATCAATTCAACATCATGCCTCACTCGTTTAAGAAAATAGAAAACTAAGGAGATAACCAAGAGGCTGTCCACACAAGTCAGCTGACGATGAGAATTATTTAGAATTCCAGCTCCATTTGGTTGATCATCCACCATACTGTACAAAATTTACTCAAGTGACCTCTGACTGTTTCGCCCACATGATTAGACTGCTTGTTCCTCATAGTCGTCGTTTCCTAGAAGGGCAGAGTCATTTTTCGCATGCGATGATGAAATGGCGCACACCACACACGATCCACGATCAAACAATAAGTCAAAACAATAATTCATTGTCCACTTACTAAATTCGAGCATGTGCCCTAGTTTTTAATTAGTCTTCGCTTCTAGTAAACTGAAAGAGTTAGACAATCTAATTCTGTGGTTTCGCCACTTGAAGAAGGAAGAGCGGTGCCAACCTTTTGATGCTCCAACGCGCGGTAAAGAATCCTTTTGCAGCTCAAAATGCAGACTTCTTTTCCAGTGCACGCAATGGTCTGTTGAGTCGCTTTAAAAAGTGTCTATCAAGGAATGGATCTTATGAAGAGAAATAAAATAGAAAAAGAATTTCATGGAAATCATGTTTTTACCCTTTATACCTAGTAGTTTAGATAAATCATCTGCAAATTTTAGTGAGATTTCGTGTGCCTCCGACCTTGAGTTTGCTGCCTCAAAATTGTACCACTGAGATTAATTATTAGTAAATATTTGAAAATGGAAATTTTTGCTTCCTCTTCCACTTCTGAGTGTATTTGTCAATTAATTAACTCCTTCATCATGATGTGGAGACTGCACATGCAGCCTTGATGGGATTGTATTATCAAAGATGATTCAAATGTTACGTTGATAATTGTGAAATGTTCATGTCAATCTGTCTGTCCTCCTTTACAGACTGGTTAATCTTTAGGGACGTGTCAATGCATTTTCAGCTATTTTTCGCAATAGAATGCTATTGTGATAATTAACTTTACCTTTCATTTTCATTTGAGGTTTTGTGGGGGAGAAGGTAGTCGAGACATGGCTTTTAAACATGTTAGAAAACGTGAGATATGGTTCATCGTTCGAATTCCAGACGGCTCATGATTTCACTAGGGTTTAACTGAAGAAAATATTTAATATCCCTCGTCTCCTTGTTAATCATCTTTCAACATAAATGGTATGTTCATCATAGATGTCGAATCATAGAGTAAGTATATTAGGTAGAGTGGTAACTCCGCATTTATTAAATCCCCAATGTGGATACACTTTCGATTTTATTAAATGAACTTAAGGGAGATACAGGTGGTATTGTCACCAAATGTGACATATGCAAACTTTTGCAGTTCTGAAGAAATTACAATGGAATTGAATGATCATGATTGTAATGCAGAAGGAATGATTGCATTTCACAAATTCTTATGACAGCCTCGGAGATTTAATGTTTGCTATATTAGCAATTCGATGTGTTCCTATATTACTTTCATGCTCAACCTCAAGAGTATTTTTTAAGCGTTATCATATCACAGACAACCTGCCACTGGCACAGCAAAATCACATAATCAACGACAATGACTTCATTTGACCTTGAAAGATGTAAATGGTTCCACATCACTATTAAGATTCAACAATGAAACATGAATTTAGTGAATCATAAATGCCGGTGGAAATTGAATTAAAAACTTGAAATTTCAGCCAAGAAAGCACGAATAAGATCGCGACTTTTTCATGAAGACTTCCATTATAATACGGATCATGAAATTCCCTTGATAATCAGCTTAATTTCCGCTTAGTATTTTAGCTTAGTATTTCCGCTTTATTATCATGCTTATTAGCAAATATTCATTCCCTTTGATATCCAACGTGTTTCATACTACTTATTTAGGAGAGTCATCTCGGTAGTATATAAATTGGCAAATTTTTTTTGGCTCAAATAATTTTTTGGACCAGGGGAACGTAATCTCCGCAAAAAACTGAATCTTTTGATATACAAATTTTCACTGTATACAGGTACTTTTTTGAGTCGACACTCTACCTATATATCCCTACTCTATGCGTCGAATATTCATGTTTAGAAGTGAGATGACCAAAGATAACGAACATCCGAGCGACCAGAAATCCGGTGGTGACAACTTACGTGATAATAAAGGACGTATTTTTGAATTATCACGAGGAAATTCCGAACACGCAACGAATTTTCAATCATTATATTCATTTATTACAGCTTCGATAATTTATGACTGAACCTTAATGGCCTAGTTTTAAAGATTTAAATAGCGTGGGTGAAAACATTTTATATCATGAAATAGGCTTTTTGATCAAATATACCACTACAATATGATCTAACCGTGTGACATTTAAAATAGCCGAAGAAACTATTGCTAATTTTGAAATTTTGAAGTCAATTAACTTCAATGGATTCAACTTAAGCCCCAATATTTCCTCAGTACTGGAAGCTTATATGTTGCTGATGATTCGGGACCTGCGAAGATTCGATTCGATTCGAAATTCTGATTAGAGAAAAATTCGAGTCGGTTCGCTTTGGCTGGCCAAAAAATTGCTTTCGTTTGATTTACAACCAATTACCATTCGTTACTACTTCAACGTGTCATTGTTAAGTGTTTGAGATGTCGGAATCTCACTGAAAGTGGTTGAAAGCGTCGTTTGCTAAGCAAGCTTTAGTTATCATGCTACTCAGATCAGGGCTTCAGACTCAGTTGATCCTTTTACCTGAGTCCGAGTCCAATACACAAGACTCGGAATCACCTTCATATATGGGCTTTTTGCACTTCGCTCCCTTGACATTTGTACCAGGGCTTAGGATTTATCAGCCTCTGATGCGTCAAGTTAAGGGGAACATTTCATCTCGACCATATAACAAATCATATTCAGAAAAAATCTTGTCATTGTACTAAATTTTGATCACGGCCTAAAAGCAATGAAATTGTCATTTTTTAGGAGTGGACTAATTTGGTACTAGATTTTTTCTGGTTGAGATCCGGTTTCTGGTTTTAGGAGACGAAATGCTCCACGACTTGTTTAAATGTCAAGGATGAAATCAATCGGACAACTTGTACAAAGACTGAATTAGTTTAAGTACAAAATAAGGCACATCGTCCACACATAGTCTTATAGATTTTCCATGCTGGCTTTTCCTACTTTACTGATTATCCACTTCCAAGCTGGCAAAGAGGTAAAATAAAATGCTGATTGATGATTCGTAATTTCTCCTTGATGTTAGTTCTGAAACAGCTGATGCTTTTTTCATGCAATATCCAATGACGACGCAACTGCACCAGGGTTCCCAGTTTGCTGGAAATTTCAGCAGAATGATCAAGATAATAATATAATAATATCTTTATTAGTGACTCACAAAGTACTAGTACAATTCGGTGAGTGCAATTACAGAGAGAAAAAAGCGCGATGCAGGCTGTTGGTCACAATCACAGATCTAGAAATTGGTCACAATAGTCATCGGGAGTTGGCGGGGAAAACACGTCACACAGCTTCATAAAGCGATCCGCGTGCTGTTGATGTTCAGGATGAGAGGCGAGCGTGGCGATAATGTTCGATAGCAGCAAGGGAAGATATGTACACAAAGGAGAAGGATTGAGACTGCGATGACTAAGCAGCAAAGCGTTAAGCACGTTAAACAATCACGGGTAGATGCCGAAGAGTGAGAATCCAGTACAGTAACTCGTTAAATCCAGTTGAAGTCGTTAAAATGAGGCATCGTGATGGAAAAAGCCTCGCTGTATACAAGCTGATGTAATAAATGGCAGGATGCTAAGTAGATGGCCAAAAACAGAATGCGGATAAAGTCAAAGCAAAACAAGCAGAAAGCGTGCCGCAAGCAGGAGCCGCACGACAGCCTGCCAGAGTGGCGAATGTCTACAAAGATACAAAATTTAATTTTATGCATAATAGCTTCGGAATTTCACGATTTTATAGAATTTTAGTAACATCTGATTGGGATCCCTGGCCAGTAGGTGAGGGTAGGGCACATTGAACATACTTTTCAACTTTTCTCAACAGATTGGATGTAGCCTACTGAATCAAATGAACCAAACAAAATCAGACTCGGATGAAAAGTTGAGGTAATGCTAAGTAATCCTTGAGTTGCTGGACGTTTCTGTGACATTTCATCTCATAATTTGAATTTGAAAATTCTTACCAAAGTGGTTCAATGTGCCCCTTGGACCACCCATATTTATTGCTCTTTTCTTCAACTCTGTCAGACTTTGTGTATCTGATCTATACAGGGTTGGTCGGTAAAAACCACCAGCTTTTGTCACCATTTTTCGGCTAAAACTGGCAAAAACTGGCTAAAACTATTTTTCCAGCATTACTACTTAAGTTTTTTGGGTACATACAATATAAGTGATCATCGTCACTCCTTACTTTATTGATGAACGTTAGTCGCAATAAGTTAACTTTACTTTTTCATCATTCGATAAACATTTAGGTCTGTATTTTCACAATTCAAACCTATCAGTATCGCATTTCAATCAAGAATATGTTCCAAGTATAGGTGTAAGAATATGAATTATTATGAAAAATATTGCATTATTCTTCTAAGTGTGCACGCATTTTGTTGCTTTACGAATTTCATTCATTGTAAACTGCAACAGACGTCCATGCTGGAAGGAAATCACTTGGCTCTATATAAAAGATCGAAAACAGGCATTCCATGAAGCCAGAAGGGTAGGAAAATGTAGAAATCTGGCCTCGGATTTCTACGATTAACCCCCCTGCTGATCTCATAGAATAGTTTGTCTTCTAAATCTATGGCAAATGTCCCATACCTATTGTGATTACACGAATATTACTATGAAATTTATCCTGCACTCACAGAAGGACTAGATTAAAAATGTTGCCCTTCAACATTTTTCATGTCAGGTAATTTATCCTCACGTATTTAGAGGATAAGGTTATGTTAAATGAATTTAAAACCGAAAGCAAAGTTTTGATTTGAGCTCAAAATATGGAAATTTCAAGAACTTTAAACAAACTTGTATATCACAATAATCAGGGTTCGTACAGACCCTCGAAATATCGATGCCTGAAATATGTCTGTGAGACTTTTGCTTTTTTAGAGAATATTTTCTTCAAAATTTACAAAATAACATCTTATGAAATGTAATATTTAACATGTATGAACTAGCAGCAATTTAGGAAATTTATTGGAGTTAACTAATTCTTATAGTCAACCATACCTAACATCTTCATCTTTCTTTCAGGTTAGCATTGGCATTACCGACTGAACTTTTTTCAGAACTTTTTTTGACTGAACAATATTTCAGCGGATTTTAAACTGTCTTTTCAGACGTAGCCAGATCTCCGGTTTTAATGATTCGCATCCAGTCGATTGAGACTCAAAAATTTGATTCAAGCGATGTTGCCACACTGATTATGAATGATATATACCTGTAGATATACACTGAGGATATTTCGTGGTCGAAAATTTTGGTCACTATATCATCTTTCCTTGAGTGGTAATCGGGAATCGTAAACGGAATTCACCATAACGAATCTCGTCCAACTTGATGTGCATGAAATTGAACATCACGTGAAGATCGGGAAGGTTGATCCCGGTTTTACAGCTGACACAATGCTAAGACCACAGAATTGGACAGCTCGTCTCTTGACTAGAAGGGAAGCATCGGAACATGTAACGTAATTGAAATGGCACAATCTCCAGACTAAATACCATAGCAATCGAACAATGAGCGACCAGTTCAACATTAAACACGCCAAATTGTGCCAAGTTTCAGTGACTGTTATCAACGGATCACACAGCAAAGAGACACAGACGATGTCAAGTTCTACAGAGAAGTTTGTGAACGTTTTTTCATGTGCCTGCTAACTTCTTTAAAATGATCGGAGGGCCCAACATCATCGAGAAAACTTTTGCGCAATGATCTGAATTCTTCGAATCTGAAGGAGTCGTGGCGATCGGAGCATTTTGAAGGAATTCAGAGCAATCCGCAAGCGACGCACGACTAATTTTCCTATCTCTGTAAGGTATTAAAAATTTCTTTTTGCCCACTTATTAAGTTCCTGCATGCGCCATCTGTTTGAATCAGTTTGCACTTCTAGCAAAGTGATACGATCAAACAATCTAATTCTGAGGCTAAGACATTTAGTCAACAGTGGGTCAGTCACGAAAGACTCGGCGATGAAGTTTCGAGCAGAAACCAAAATGTTGCTAATTGAGATTATTGAAAAGATACTCGACAAATCTCCGTTGAAGGTCAGTTTCGTAAGGAACTTATCATGCTTGGATCCAAATAAAATGGCAAATGAACCCAATGCATGTATAACTAAGTTCAAGAGTGTTCTAGTGAAATTGGCAAATATAAGAAAAGTTAGCGCAAAAGACTGTGATACTATTTTGAACGAATTCAAAAGGTTTCTGCATGATGATGTTTGATGATGTTGTTCCGCACAAGTCAAACTTTCTCGACTTTCAGCGCGACAAAGAAGATCGAATCGATGTATTCCTTCAGTCAACAATGAAGAAATATTCTGATCTTTGGAAGGTGGCAGGGATGGAACCGGTCGTGATTTTCCCGACCCGACCGGCCGGTCGAAAATTTCGACCGGTACCCGACCGGCCGGTCGACCGGTTGGTTATACAAAATGCGGTTGTGCCAAACTACGTAGGCCTTTATAGTACCCAAAGAATGACGATACTAATATATCTGAGTAGCCTATGTGTACTAGCTAGATTGGTAATTAGCAAATTAATTTATTGTCTTCGACTGTGCCAATATATCTACTAGATTAGTAGGTCTAATTAGCAAATCAAGAAGACATATAGCAGTAAAATTACATATAGCCTTCAGAACAATCATGAATCTAAGATAAGTATAGGCATAACTAATTTTGACTACAAGTAGGCATATGTACGACGTGTAGGAAATGATACATGACTACATGTACATTAAACGAGTCTTTATTATTACTAAGTATATTTAATCTTTAAATAAAATTTTACTTACTATCTCATTTTGAAACGTTTTACGGAATCATGGAATGAAAACTAAAAATTTCTCAAATCGTTTAAAACAAATATGATTAACATGAAAAACTTATCCTAGCTACCACAATCCATTTATGTCTCCTTCTTTTAATACAACAAGACTTTCGACAGTGGATGGGTCAAGTCTATTGCGACTCGCGGTCAATACAGAACCTCCAATGCTAAAGTGTCTTTCACTCTCTCCTGACGATACCTGAATTACGAATATCTTCCGAGATATTTCACTCAACAGAGGGTAGGTCGATTGTTTCTTTTTCCAAAAATCTAATGGATTGGTTGAATATATTCCATGAAAATTTTCGTTCATGTAGTTTTCAAATTCTTGCAACAATTCGAGTTTGTTTGAAGAATGCAAAGAAACAGGAGCAGCTGAACACGAAGATCGGAAATTCGAAAACGGATCAATTTTGGTAATTTTTGGTGGTACTTCGGTAGAGACCGTAGATTCACTTGCTGTAGGTTTGATTTTAATATATGAAGACAACGTCGATGTGATATGAATTTTCACATTCTCCATAGACTGATTACGAAATTGGCGATCTTCAATAAAAGATAGTTGTCGAAAAGTTGGATCCATGACAGTTGCAACTTTATGTAGTTCAGTCGTAAACGACCAATACTTTTCATCCAATCCGCTCAGAAAGTATTCCTTTAGTAATATCACGCCACGTGACTCATGTACATTGGGAGTAGCGGCTCCGAATTCTTTCATCAAATAGTAACTTGGTATGACATTTTGAATCGATGGTTTGTCAGACATTTCTAAATAATCAAATATAGAATTGAAATGTCGAAAAAAAGTCAACCAATTCTTTTAGAAGTTCCGGAGAAACGGGTAAGAAACGGTATTCCATGTCTCGTGTATGAAGAATACGTCGAAGATCTTCATATGACAAACTAAAAGAATGATACACATCGTAGAAGGACCGCCATGGACGAGTAGGACTTGGTCTCTTCAGAGTTAAAGTAAGTTCATCAGAGGAGACAGTCAGTGACCGGCCGGTTGCCTGACCGGTCACATGACCGGCCGGTCAGAAAGTTTGACCGGTACCCGACTGGTGACCCGACCCGACCGGCGCCGGTCTACCGGTAACGTTTCCATACCTGGAAGGTGGTATCAAGTCTTCTGCTCCTTTCGCATGGCCAGGCTACTGTAGAGAGAGAATTTTCTATTAATAAAGAGGTTGAAGTTGTCAATCTTCAAGAAAAGACTTTTCAATCACTTCGGTTGATAGTTGACTATGTTCGGACAATCGGAAAAATTGAAGATGTTCCTTTGACAAAAGAGCTATTGCGTTTATGTTCAGCCAGTAGAATGCGCTCCCAGGACTACCTCACACAATGGGCCAGGAAGACAGAAAATAATGAATGAAAAACAAACGCAAGCGTTCATTGGATGAAGTCGATGAACTGCGGGAAAAGAAGAGGTGTTTAACGCTTGAAATTGAAGACTTATTATCCAGTGCTGATGCATTGGCCAAAAAAAGCCGAAGAAGACAAGAATTTTGCTCTTCTTACAAGAAGCAACGCGTTTCGGAATAGTTCTTCCGATAAAAGCAGCAGCTCATTGTATTGACATCTTCTTTGGATGTAAAGATGAAAGACTTAAAGGGCATGTAGTTTGCTATATATACCATCTGCGTATTACTAGCTTATTCTAGTTACTAATTGGATTATGTAGTTTTGTACTCTATCTGGTATCTAGAATCATTCTTTGATGAGATTTTTTGAGTAATTGTTTTTTTAGAATATGTAAATTTCTAGCCGATCGAATTATTTTTGCTTTATTTTGTTTGGGTGTAATTCATCGTTATGAATATTGGACTGAGATTTAGAAAAAAACACATGAATCAAATCGTTATATGTAATTATTGTTTTTATGTAATTATTTAGATTGTAATTTTACTCTCGTTATTTTTGTCAAAACTGAGAACCATCGAGTTTGTGTATTTTTTGTAAGATTTCCTTTTTATCGTGACAATATATGCATACTGCTAATAGGATAAAGAAGCTTTCCTTTTCAATTATGGAACTAAATTTTGTTTTCTCTTGCGTAGAGAATTCTTTACGGTGCATAAAATTCGGTATTGTAAATGCGGTATTAATTTAGGATATGCCAATTATCTAAGGATGACATGTTAAGCCTTATTGATGTCAAACAGTGCTATTATTGAGTGTAAGTGATACCCTCGAAAACCCTCGAAAATGTGTTGAATGATACCCTCGAAAACCCTCGAAAATTCATCCTCAGTCTCTGTACGAACCCTGAAATGTCAAAATTGTTTGTCGCAGGCTCAGGTCTCAGGTTCTATTAATAAGATCAATTTTACAGCTTACTGGACATGTTCTTTTGTTGAGATTAAGCTTATAACCGGAGCTGTTCAGACATACATTATACCTCACTTCATCAAGATTGCTGGTGCGAACTATGTTATTTAATTATTATTTGTTCTTACAAATCATGATTTCCTGCTACAGTCACAAGCATTAGTGCATTTAGCATATTTCTAAAAAAAGTAGAAATGCATTCTAAGTGATTGTTGCACATTGCTTGATTTGGGAGGTGAGATTTTCCGGTGCAGAGACTTTTTGATAGAGTGTTTTCTCTGCGTTCATGAGACCTGGGTTCGAATCTAGATCTAATGAAACCTAAGCTACTATTAAAATGCACTCTACATTCTTGCTGAGCACTCAACACAGAAGAATGACAGTGGGATTATTGAAGCTCGTCCACATGAAGAAAGTGGTTTGCTTAATTTAGTTCTATGTATAAATCAGTTATATTCATATTTTTTTTTCATTTTTTCAATCATTTGATGATAATTCTGCGAGTATCCAACAACTTCTATTAGATGAACCAAACATCCAAAATGGTGCTGAAGTCTATAGTTGTTGTTAAATCAAAAGAAAAGGGCAGAGCAATCGTAAAGAAAGACGACATCGTTTGTCGTTCGTTATAAAGACATATCATGTGGCTCCATCACAGATGAATGTCACGTTTTGGAAGATAAGAGTTGCAAACTGCAAACCCGCATGCACCGTAATACTTAAACCCCAACTTGCTGTCTATCATTTCGTGAAGAAATAGACTGATTTTTCAGAATTTTAGTTTTAGCCAGTTTTTGCCGGTTTTTACCACTTAGTGGCGAAAACCAGTTTTAGCCGGCAAAAAGCCAACCCTGGATCTATAGCTTCCGTTCATGAATTATCGAAATCAGATAACAAAATTCACTGTTTGAAATTTTTATTGGCAAAAGTGATAACAGAATAATGTTCATGCCTGTCGGAGCTCTCAGATTAGTAGCATTATTCATGATAGAAGAGCATTCGTAATAGCCTTAATGCAAAATGTATTGATACACAATATTGTAATCATCATTGTGATCATCAATTAAATTCTGTAGGTATTGCACATTACATGTAGACATGCAAGACACGAGTAGGCCTATGATGAAAGCTGAGTAATCACCAAACACCAAATGAAAAAGCATTAGCAATTCAATATGTTTGACGAGCAAGGAGAGTTCCAGTGTATTCAAAGCCTACATCATTTTGATTAAGATCACTGATTTATGTCAATTTATCAATTTTTGTTTTCAGTATTGATTCTTCGCCATGCTTCCCTGGTGCTTTGTTCTCGAAAAGAGTTACAGCGAACAAAAGCGAATACCATAACTGTTCCAACGAACACGATAGTTTAATAGCACTCTAAAGCAAAATGTTGTTCTCTACAACCGTCATGCGTGAAATGAATGTATTAATGTGTGATCACAGCGCTCATCGGTGGTATTGTATTCACATTTCACATTCACTGCTATTACCTTTCAATGATATAAAACAAGAAATGGAAAATCAGTGACTGGCCCAAATATGATGTTCCGTGTACAAATCGAGAGTTTTCTCAAAATTGCAGCGTCCCTAAATAACATGCTTTACAATGTATCAATGATTTTAGTGATATTGAGAAATATCCATGAAAACGTTCCTTGCAACTTAAAAACTTAACGACTGATGATGTTCAAAATGTTGTAGCGATTATGTAATTGTGGCGGACAAGACTTCGTTGGCTCATCTTTTCTCGTTTCAAATTGTAATCTTCCTTTATTTCTCTCACAGGCATTGGGCAGGAGCATTCCACCGCGTCTTTCACGCACTTTCGCAACGTCCGTCCAGAAATCTGACAGATCTACTCCCAGTGCGTATTGCATCGAACAGGTTCGCCGCTACGACTACGATAATTTCCTGACTACTTTGCTGCTACCTGCGTCCATCCGTCGTAGCGCTTTCGCACTTCGGGCATTCAACGTGGAGTTGGCGCAGGTTCGTGATAATGTGTCCGAGATCACGACTGGTCGAATGCGTCTCCAATTCTGGATAGATTCCATTGAAGTGATGTCTGGTGAACGTGACGGTCCTCTTCCTAGAACACCAGTCGCTAGTGAGTTAGGGCGAGCAATTCGTGATGCCAATCTCAACGCCGATTGGCTCAAATCCATGGTCAGGGCGCGTGCAGATCACATGGTTGAAAAGCCGTTCACATCAATAGAAGAACTTCAGATTTACGGGGAAAGAAGTCAAACGTCTCTTCTTCTTCTGCAGCTCCAGTTGGCAGGTCTACATGAGTGCTCGATGTGTAAGAAAGCTGCAGAACACTTGGGTGCTGGCACAGCTGTAGCAACTCAATTGAGAGCCGTTCCGTACCTTGCGTCTAAAAGAGGTCGTGTTCTTCTTCCTCTGGACAGCATGGCACGGCATAAAGTTCTTCAGGATGATGTTTTGCATGGGCGGAACAGTCCAGAATTGCAGAGATGTGTGGAAGAGATGGTAGTTATTGCAGAGACAAGCTTGCAACAATGTAGAGACAGTGTTAGGCAGGCAGCTCGCCGGCGGGTTGCCACAAATCATTTTATCTCTGCTGTAACTTTGAATCGATTCCTCCAACGTCTTCGAGCTGCAAATTTTAATCTCCTTGATGGAAAAGCTTCGGGGAAAGATGGCCTTGTCCCACTGAAGCTTTGGTGGTCCAAAATTAGTAATCGAATTTGAATAGAATTATTTTGAATACTTCGTGCTTTTGTAAAGTCGTACAATTTTGTAAGTCCATCGAAATCCTAGATAAAATAACACAGAGTATTATCAATGTTTGAGAAGAAATCCGACCACTATCTTTTCAGAAAACCATGATTTCAATTTGTGACTCTTTGAAAATTGCCCTTGGTAAAACTCTTGAGTGAATAAAAAGTAAAATCTCAACATATTAGATATTGACTGCTCTCCTGTATGATAAGGCGCATTTGTTCAGGCGAAATTGGGGATATTAGATCTGAAGCTCCAGAGTTTCAACAGCCCGTGCTACAGCGTACTCCAAACATTGCCGAAACGTTCGTGAAACCGATTAATAGGCCTGTAGACCTAGTGGTGGTACATTTTGAAAGAATCGGTTTAACAGGTCATCCAGAGATATTTTATTGTACGGGCACTTGAAGTTTAATTTCCATAAAATTCTGCGCTAGTTAAAGAAAATGTTTGCTGCAGATTTCTACCTTTATTCAGCCTTAGACCTGATTCGCGTGGAATAATTGCCTCCGAAAGTTAATTACAGCCATCAAGGGTGCTGCTATGCGATTATTATGCGCATGAGGTTGAGAAGCACTGGCTTTGTATGCAGGCTGTTTGAATTCTATTCATTATCGTATTCCGGACGGATAGAAACTTTCGCTAAGCCAGCTTCGAATAGATTAAGAAACAAAATAGTTACTTTCTATCAGGGTTTTCCCGTAGATATGGGGATTCTGTGGGAATCCCCATGGGTATGGGTACCCATGGTGATGGGGATTGAGGCCATCCCCACAGCTCCAATAGGGCTTCTATGGGAATTCAGAAGATTTTTGACATTCACTAGAAGCAATCAGAACTGACATTGTGGGCCGATTTTTAAAACAAGGGCTAAGTTAAGCCGCGGCTCGATTCGCAGGCCGCCGGTCTAACAAACTTTCACTTAATAAAACACGACTTTTAAAGCCGCGGCTCTCTCTAAGCCGCGGCTTTCTATTTTCTCTTTTTAAAACGAAGCTTTGCTTGCACAGCCTAAGCCGCGGCTCTCTTTTTCTTGTCAAAGCTAGACCTCGGCAGAGGCAGGTCTAAATGCTGGTGAGCTACGGGTTTTCATCCATTAAAGCGGAATTTCGATCATTAAAGATTTCCAAAGGCCTTTTAAGCCACCCAAGTCGGTGACTCCGGGAAACCTCGCATCGAAATCTGCGGACACGCCGAACCAGGCTGTATCCTTTACTCGAATGGACTTGGCATCATAACCTTTATCATTCACACCAGGGTAGATATTACAGAGCTCAATTAAATATAGCTTCTGCTCTTCATAGAAGTTCCGTCTTCTTGACTGTGCGTCTGACTCCATGTTCGATTAAAGAATTCCAGAAACCTCTTCTCGACATCGTTCTTGATAATCAATCCAATGAGAGTGGCCTTGATTGAAATGACATCAAGATGACGTCAGAGTTATGTTTCATCGGTGTGGCTGATGTGTCAGAGATAGACCACGGCTCAAAGCCACGACTTCGCGTAGGCCTCGCCCTGTGGGAACGAATCTTGCGAAAAACTGGCGAATGTCAGCTGCAGAATATCATGCTAAAGTTCAGTCATATTTGCGGGATATTCGCTGGCGAAGTTCGCCGGCGACATTTCGCGCTCTATATGTCACCTTTCACTTTTGACTTTCTCTCTTATTTTCTTTAGTAATCCGCCTCTACAGCCGAGGCTCTATTCTCTCCCTCACCTCACTATCCCCCACATATGGCTAATCTATCTAAGAAATAAGTGCAGACTATCATTCTTTGATAATGATAAGAATATAGAGAATCCGCATATATCAATTTTCATAACATCTCTTGACATTCAATAATTTACAACAATGAAAAATATTTCAATAATATCATAGTATTTACTGCGACATTTATGGAAGATAAATACTTTTTTAGTTTAAGCCTTCGTGAATTAAAAAAAGATCCCTTTTTATCAGATCAGACTGAGTATACAATATATTTTCATGTGAAGATAATATACGAACATTACTACTTACCACTAATTAGTTGCTACAATATCCACGATTTCGCCGGTTGGCGAAAAATCAGCTCGCATTAGTAACCAAATATCTACCAACAAATTATAGCAACTTTTTCGCCACCTGTCGTTTTTTAATTTTACACATGTTTTTGGATAAATGATGACCATTTTCACATGCGGAGATAGTTTTTACACGAAAATGAACCTTTAAAGAAATTATCCACAAAATCGCTACCTCGCCAGATAATCTGTTGATATTAGCAAGATGCGTTCACACAGGGCGGTTCATCCTCGTTTTATAAATGCAAAGATAAGCCGTGGCCTAGTGAGGCCGCGGCCTTCCATGATCCACGGCTTAACTTAGCCCTCGTTTTAAAAATCGGCCCTATGTCACACAATCAACTTCGATGTTGAATTACAAAGTATCACACGGCCTACTCATCTCACCACTTAAAATGCATGAAATATCAATGCT
>CAJQUW010009897.1:42500-157227 GCA_907163375.1 Prostheceraeus crozeri
CGACGTAGATCTACATCACCACTAAAACTAGTAAAAGGAAAACGTAAAACAGCTCCTCCCAGGAAATACATGTTCTCAGACTATTAATATGAAGCAGATGTGTTGCTTGCCATGTAATGAGCCGCCAGAGGTGAATGTCGTTGTCACTTGCACTTGCTGCGCCAGCTCTCATAATGAAACCCCTAAGCAATGTGAACACGATCGCAAAACCGCTAAAGCTAAATGCTGCAGTTGTTGTAAATGTAGCAAGAAAACAAAAAGATGAGAAGGAGGAAAAAGAGTCAGTCGTCATCGACTGAACGTTTGAAGTCAATCTATTATGATTTAAAACATCCGGCAGGATTTGCATCTATCAAGAAATTATCAAAAGCGAGTGGTCTTCCACAATCACAAGTGAAACGATGGTTAAAGGGTCAGGCTACCTGTACACTCTACAAACAAGTGAAAAAGAAGTACCACACCCGCCATTATATTGTTCATGACATCGATGAACAGTGGCAAGCAGATTTGAGCGATGTCGCCTCCATTTCAAAACATAACTCGGGCAATAATTTTATTTTAACCGTCATTGATATTTTCTCGCGTTATGCGTGGGCTCAACCTTTAAAAACTAAAGAAGGGAAAGGAGTAGCAAAAGCATTCCAAACAATTTTTCGAGAAGGTCGGATTCCAAAAAGAATTCAGAGTGATCAAGGAAAAGAGTTTGAAAATCAGCATGTGAGAAGATTATTTGAGAGGCATGACATTGAGTTGTTTAGTGTAAAGAGTGCTTATAAAGCTGCACTCGTTGAACGTTTTAATCGCACATTAAAAAATCGCTTGTGGCGACATTTTACTGCCAACTTGACACAAAATTGGACAAAGGTTCTACAAGATACACTCCATGCCTACAATCACTCTATCCATCGTTCTATTGGACTCAGACCAGTAGATGTAAATGCTGACAATGTAGATAAAGTGCGCGAATCATTCCAACGTAAACGTACTCATGTGAAAAGTGATGTGAAAATTGGTGATAAAGTTCGTATCTCAAAAAAGAAAAGTGTTTTTGCTAAAGGGTACCTTCCGAATTGGACAGAGGAGGTATTTACAGTATCAAGGATTAATCAAAAAGACTGTCCGACCACCTACAAGTTGAAAGATTACGATAATGAAGAAATTGAGGGTAGCTTTTACCGCGATGAGATTGAGGTAGTCACTGAAAGTGAAACACATTTGGTAGAGAAAATCATTCGATGTAAAAAACGGCAAGGTGAAGAATGGTGTCTTGTTAAATGGATGGTCATTTTATTCACGACCCTCCTATGTAAGTGGCGGAGGACAAATTTACATCGGCGCTCGCCGCCAACGTGGAGGTAGCATACTTGGTGCACTGAAATCTGTTGTAGCACCTCTCATATCCAATGTCGGTAGATCTTTAAAACGAAATGTTTTAAGTAATGCCGTTGGCTTTGCTGGTGATGTTGCTAGTGATCTTTCCAGAGGTAGAAGTTTTAAGAGCAGTTTGTTGAATCGTGGGAAGGAACGCGGTTTAAAAACATTGAAGCAGACCTTTGCTGGTGTTACTCAAGGAAAGAAATCACCTAAACGAATGAATAAAGGAAGGAGGAAACATCGCGGAGCTGGTAAGGTGCGATCTTCAGTCAAAAGGCATTCACGCAAACGTCGCAGAGGTCCTAATCATTCATCAGGCGCTAAACGACGACGCTGCTATAACTTCTAATCATGGTGTGTAAAACCTCCGGTTTTTGTTTGTTTGATCAACAAGCCATACAGACAGATATTCTTAGTTCAAGTATTGTAGATTATCATCCTCGAACAGCTGAGAATTCTGGCCCCATTGAATTTGTTATTCCTGGTGGTAGTGATGACTACATAGATTTGAGTTATGCGATGGTTGATTTGAGGTTTAGAATTCAGCAAGCAGATGGAACTGCTATTGACGATACACATAAAGTTGGACTGAACAATTTACCATTGACTACATTACTTCGCGATGTTTCTCTAACGATTGGAGAGCAGCAGGTGGAAGGTGGTCAAAGCGATTATCCCTATAAATCATATTTCAATCATGTATCATAGTTTCATCCAGCAGCACAAAAAAGTCATATTGAAGCCATGGGATGGTATAGAGATGAAGCAGGAAAATTTGATGTTGAAACAAACAGTGGCTTTGTAAAGCGATCTGCTATGATTAAAGATAGTAAAGTATGTCAGCTATATGGTCCGCTGAATTTAGACTTCTTTAGACAGTCAAAGTTTTTACTCTGTAATACCAGCATGCGCCTCAAGCTGATATTGAATAAGCCTGAATTTGCGATGAATGCATTTGCTAACGTTGACAATTTTAGAATTCATGTGGAAGATATTGCACTTTACATTCGTCGAGTAGTACCGAATCCAAGTGTCATTAGAGGACATGCTGAAGGCCTTAACCGCCAAAATGCCATTTACCCCGTTCAGCATACAAAGCTTCTCACCTTTACAATTCCGAAAGATCAAAAGAGTTTCATGAAAGACGGCCTCTTTCCATCGGAAGCACCGAAGCTCCTCATGGTGGCAATGGTTGAAAATGATGCATTTAATGGTAATATAAAGAAGAATCCTTTCAATTTTAAACACAATCAGATAAGTGAAATTGCTTTACGTGTAAATGGTGTGAGTCATCCTGGTCCACCCTACAAACCAGAGTTTGCTGCGGATCAATTTATGCGCAGTTATGTTGATTTTATGGATGTCTTTGGCTTTTACAATACGGATGACACCAACGGACTTACTATGAAAGAGTTTAAGAGTGGATATACTATTTATGCATTTGATTTGACTGCTGACAGCAATATTAGTGCACCCTATCGTCAAGCGAACGTGCCTCATAATATTCGTTTGGATTTAACGTTCAAAAGTACACTATCTGAGACGATCAATGTATTAATTTATGCAGTCTTCGATTCAAATATTGAAATTACAAAGTATCGTGACGTGATTCTTCAGTATAATCGTTAATGAGTTGGTTGACTGCTGACGATATTAAGACTAAAGTGCAGCGTAATGCAGACGAAGCGACGTTGAAAGCTTTCGATAATGTCTATTCACTCGATACCTTACCACCTGCAGTAAATCACTATCCCATCTTTATTGTGCTAAACACTCATTCGCAGAATTTAGGCGGTGAGCATTGGAAAGCGATCTTTATTGGAGAAGACCGACGTAGTGAACTATTTGACTCTCTTGCTCAACCTCCAAATATACCAACACAGCAGTGGTTGAGAAAACATACGCGTCAATATCAGCGAAATGAACGCATACTACAACATCCACTTTCATCAACGTGTGGTGCTTTTGTACTGTACTTCATCTTAAAACGTTTACATGTATCTCGATTTGTATCTGTTATTCAAAACTTTTCATGTAATCCTTCCTCTAATGAAAAAATGATTTGTAAGTTCTATCATGATTTGAAATAAAAACATCATGTTGGAAAAATTGTTTTTTATTTTACAATCCGCTGGGTACGTACATACTCGATGAGATAGTCTAGGATCACATTTGCTTGTACATGAGATTTTAGTCCAGTAATGATCACTTTACTATTATGAAAGATTGCAACATGCACAGGTAACCAACAACTAATGAGAGCTGCAGGAAAAAGTTCGGGTTCATAACACAAATTGTAACTGCTGGTACGAATCTTCAAAAATGATACACTTTCACTCAATTGAGTAGAGATCACCATATTGTCCACAGTCAGATTCGACATCACACACCTCTCCCTCTTCCATATCCGACGTAGTAGTCTTTGTAGCTCTAAGCGCATTGACTGCGCTGATGAATGAGAAAGGGCGCCGAGAATCTGTACAGTCCCATTTGGGAAGAGTTGAAGATTCCGTGAATTGTTCATCTTCACCACTAACATTTGAGGTCGGCCCGGGTAATACTTGCTGTTTGGAAGGTGTTGGTGTAATGTTGTGAGATCGATTTTGGTGTAGAGTCTGAAGCGACGGAGAATGTTGACGATGGTGTAGCGATGGCGCTTCATGATGAAAGAATGAGTAAATTGAGCGATGTACCTTCCTTTTATACTTTTCCCAACTACCTTGATGAAATGTGAAGTTAGTATGAAGTTGGGAATGATAGAGTTGAATTCGCCGATTGTTGACGCGCAACCAGATGCGATTTCCAATACGTGAATGTCTTTTCATATAGAAGTATTTCAAATCCTTCATGATATGATGTAGAGATTGAAAATGACGATAAGATAAAGCAAACTCTCTTCTCACATTTCCAGTTGAATCTTTGAAATAGACGTTTCGATCATGATCCGTTTCAATACGTTGTAGGGAATCTAATTTCCAACTCATGGTGCGTGGTAGTCATGTATGATTAAGATTTGCATAGTAGGGCGATGAACTCACGACGAATAAATGTCATGATGGAACGATGTATGTATCTTCTATACTTCTCCCAATTGTATTTGCGAAATGAGAAACAGTTTGCGGAATGAGAATGGCAGATTTGAATTTCATTTCTGTAATGTTGAAGCCAAACTTGATCACCCAAGGAGATGAATCTTAATGTTTCAAAATATTCCAAATCCCTCATGATATCATTGAGGTTGACAAATTGCCGCCATGTTAATGTAATACCTCTTGATGTATGACCATGAGAATTTTTGAAATGCACGTTTCCATCACGATCAACTCTGATATATTGTAGAGAGTCCAAAATCCAAGTCGCAAAGCCGTTATGCAAAGTTATGCAAAGCCGCAGATCAGCAATACAAAAATGTCGTTTTATCATTTTTTGCTTAGCAATGCGGCTACAAAGAGATTTGCTAGTAATCGAGCCGCACTCTTTTCTACTCCCATTGATCATACACAACAGCTAAATGGAAAGTGGGAAGTGGGTGTCACTCAACTTGTTCATAGCAACTGTGTCTATACTTTTGATCATGAGGTGATGACTATTAATATGAGACGTACAGCTGCTTACCAATGTGAAAAGGGCTGCCGAGTATACATTCCACAGTGGCCAAAGAAAGATCTCTTATTATGTAAAAAGTTTATATATGATTTCCTGAATAAAGCGTGTAAACATATTGTCCAATTTACTCCGCACAATGATGATCATAATTATGTACATCATGTAGTTGAGAAAGATTGGATTGTTGGTTTAAGTCCAAGTTTAAGAAATGATTTAGGTTACCTCGCTAGTGCCTTAACAAGCTATAATTTTAACGTTAATTACCACCCAAGTGGTCATAAACAGTTAATATATTAATATATCGAGAGGAAGCTTATTATGTAGATCTTATTCCAAAAAATGAGAAGACGTTGGTGAAGAAGATTGTGATTAAGCCAAGAAAGACAAACATGACTCCTGAAACATTATTGAAGAAATTTAATTATCTCCTTCGAGTTGATGGTAGACAAGTGGCAACATTGACTTATATCAAATCATCTAATCATATTGCAATAAGTAAACTAAATGATGATGATCTAGTATTAGTTTGTTCAAAAGATTTTCATCAGTTCTTACGACATAGTTCTGCAGCTGTTCATGGAAAATTTGATATGCAACATTTACCATGTGAAAGGCCAAATCAATTTGATACAGAATGGACCGTATCTTTATACAGAAAGTGTGTAGAGCCTTTAGGTGGTATCTTACATGAAACAAGAGTGTTGATGCCTCGCATTATTACTTCGGTTAAATTGGTTGTAGATTATTTAAATGAAGTGATTAATGAGCAACATATTTCATTTTCTGAAAAAGAAGGTACTTTGTCTCTCACTATAAGTGGAAAAGGTATTGAACTAATTATGAATAAAACTCTAATGGACATTTTGGGTTTTGATCAAAATATCTTTAAAAGTGGTACTGTAACCAAAGCTAGCGCAGACATGTCGCTATCGCGTCGTATTAACTATTTTCAGATATATTCCAATATTGGTGAAGATGTACGTGTGGGAGATGTTGAAGCTCCATTGCTAGCAATGATACCATACCAGCCAAAAAGCTGCAGTATTTTATCTGAGCATACTTTCAAGAAAGTGCATTATACAAAGCTGAAATCAAACTACATCCCACAAATTGATATTGCCATTTATGACGATGCTGGTGCGTTGATTCCTTTTCATAAAGATGCTGTGACAAGTATCACACTCCATTTCCGAATGAAGAGTTAATGCAAAAGTATGCTAATATATTTTTCCAATTTGAATAATATGGAAAGTGAAAATAAGGACCCGTTTCCAATCTACTTGCCCAGTAATGCTTCTATGAATAAATTTCCCAAAAATAAACCATCAGACTATCGAGTAGAATTAAATCGCCCACTACATTTAGAAGGTGAATGGGAGGTTGGCGTTTCTAGTATTTGCCATGATAGCAATATTCAGAATGTGAATGATTTGGAAGAAATGATATTGACTCCTCGCACCCATGATGGAATACCGATGAATAATGCATTCCAGTTCCCATACAATTTAACGTCAGATGGAAAGTGGAACTATGAATGGATTCAGATAAAATCAGATTATTATGGTCCATTTGGGAATGAGAAAATTATTAAGGCATTCAATAGTGGTAATACTTCCATCATGAAGAATAAGGATCAGAAAGTTTATGAGTTTACTATCTATCATTGGAGTGGGAGACAGTTCCTCCGCTTTCATTCTTTTACTAAAGGTCTTACGCTGAGGTTGGATAATGAATTCTATCCACATCTTGGTTTTGGTCATGGACTACATCTAACGTCAATTGCTACTGCAAATGTTAAAAAAGTTTATTCAAATCGAATCAACAAATTTCATTATAGATTTAAATATTTGATGAAGATGTTGTAGAATGTGAAGAACGCATCATTTTGAAAAAGCGTGGTGTTCAACCTTTATCACTTATTGAGTTAGTAAAACGATGGAATGAGACTGTGGGTAAGAAGTATGGAGAGAAAATTATGGCGGACAAAAATAAGTTGGTTATTCGGAAATATAATGACAAACTTACAGTTTATTTCTCTCCAACCTTGCGTCATTTTGTAAGACATTATACACCTATTATTGGAAGCGGTGTGGTGTATGCTTCTCATGAATATCACACTAAAGCTGATTCAGTTAATGATGAATGGTGGGTGGACATCTATGGTGATCGCATCAAGAAAATTTACCAGTCTTATGAAGAAGCTAAAGTTGCTATCAATATAATGCCGCGTCTATATCATACAGTTGAAAGCTTCATTCATGTAGTAAACCCTTATATACAACAGAAGTTGAAGCATGTGATGAAAAGTAAATATGATGTAAAGACACACCACATTTCGTTTTCAATTGAAAATCAAGGCGTTGTTCTGAAACTGGGTGATGACATTCAATGTCAATTGAGTAAAAATTTGAAAAAACTCTTTGGTTTTTCAATGCTACAAACTGTGTTTACTGCTGCGCATACGATTGGTATAGAAACACCAATGACACTTGATAAACATGAACAGCACCTTTACATTCAAAGTGATTTGATTCTACCTATTTCTGTTGGTGAGAAAAAAGAATACATTTTACGTGATTTCATTCATGATAAAGACGCTTCATATGGAATAGTCGAGAAGATGTTTGAATCTATTTTCTATCATCCCGTCGTCAAACAAACTATACCCTCTATTGCTATCAAAATTACCAATGGTTTACAAGAGTGCATCCATGTGAAAGATACTAAATCCCTCGTAACTTTAGTGTTTCGGAAAACAAAGTGAAGTCATTGTGATATGTTTATTGAAATAAAAATGTGTATGAAAAAGTCTTTTCACAGATATAGGAGGAATGGGCTGACTGTAGGCATATATTCACAAGGAAGAAACGATCTCATGCGATACATAAAACAGCAATGTTTATCTACAGAAATCAACATGAAAATACTAAGTTAAGGATGATTATGCTAAGACGTCTCCTGAATGTGGTAGTGTTAGTTTAATTCTTTTGGGTGGTGGTATGTTTGTGTCAGGATGTCCATGTGGAAGAGATATGTTATGTCCTATCCAACACCTCTTATCCTCCCATGCTGAAAGCGCCCGTTTCCTAAAAGTATGAGTTTTGATCTCATGCGACTTAGATTTTAAGATTGTCATATTGACAAACGTTATATTTTTATTTCTATAGGCTTTCCTGAAATTTTTATGTTTCATGTTAGAGACCAATGATCTTGATATGCCTTTAGCACGCTTACTGCTATCGTCGCTGTCCCTTAATTTCATACTGTACATTTTTGGTCGGAGGAGAATCATTTCATCTATTTCCTTCCCTGCTGTCTCATCCTTAAAGCAGCCAAGTTTTGCCTTATTTTTGATGGAGTAGAGTGGGTGATCAGTAGGATAATTTGATGTATCAAAATATCTTTCTAAAGATTTTCCTACTTCATTGAAATTTAAATCTTTTTGAGTGGTAATACCTAAGAAACTATCTGTATCACCACCCAACAAACGAACCTCTTTTACGAGAGGACATGGTTTTTGTATTCTATAAAAGAGTTGGTACATTTCAAGCTTAGAGTAATCTAGTACAGCTTGGCCAATATAGATGGGCTTGCACAACTCAACTTCAGATTTTATCATTTTAACACCTACAAGGTCCTCATCGATAATGTCTCTATCGATGAATAGAGGTGATGAGACCAATTTCTTAAATTTTGTAATATCATTGACTAGTTTATAGTTTACACGTTTTCTAACATCCTCCATCGTCTCACCAAATAGACTATTATTCTTATACTTATAAAAATCTTTTTCAAAATTATTTTGGGCTAGTGCACGTTTCTGGCTGTTGCTATCAATATATGGTTTGAGGAAGGCTTTCTGTCTAAATTTAATAATGCGGTGAACTCTTTTTAAAATCATGTCCATTTCTAAATAAAATTTTAAGATGCTAAAGTGGACTAGATAGTTTTCCTTATCATATTGGGTGAGTAAAAGTTTGCGGCAAGGCTTATAGTCGGGTTGACCGCATGATTCTAAATCTTTATGAAATTGTTTCATAAAGTCGGAAAACATATCTTTGGTCACTTCACCTGATTCGGGTGCGAGTGGAAAATCTACGGTTTTATGTTTAATATTATTTGGATAGATTAGATCTATCTCAAAATAATATCCCCAATCACCTTCATCTGGAATTGCTAGTATGTTAGAAGGGTTGGAGAGATGCTGAATTTCACTATCATCTAACCAGCTAAACTCAGAGTGAGGGAGTGGTTTGGATAGTGAACTACCATATAAATTATTTTGATCATAATACTTAAGATGAGTCTGATCATTGCCTACTAATTTTGATTTTAACCTATGTTTATTTACAAATGTGAGACCACCGCGAATTCCTCGCTGAAATAAATTATACATCTCTGGATCTTGTAAGAGATGAATGGTCTCACCGGTCATTTTAAAAGCAGACTTAAATGACATGGCTGGCAGACTGACAAAGTGGACGGGATCTAACTTATCTTCTTCTAATGCCACTCGTCGAAACTCCTGAAATACATCAGCCAGCAAAAATACATCTAACTTAAGATAGGCAATCATATATTCGCCAAATGTATGGCAGTCAAATTTTATCCATGCATCTTGTGCATGATCATAATCTTCGGTCTTACATTCTGCACCGGTCAAATCATTTTTAAATTTATCTATGGGCGGAAGAGAAGTCTCGCCGAGTTTACTAATCGCATCAAAATATGCATATGGAAAGACTCCTTTCCGCGTGATGACTTCATCAGTTAGATTTGGATATTGTTTCTTAAGATTTTGTGTTAGTGGAAGAGACTTTAGATTTTGTACGAGAGAGGCCAGTGATGCAGTCATAAATTGGTAGGAATCTAAAAATTTTATATCAAAATAGACCGTCTTATTTTCTTTAGTTTTATCGACAGGCACTTTTGCTGTCATGGCCATAAACTTCTCTCTCGTTTGTGCTATTACATCAAGCTTCCACTCTTTCATTTGACCTAAACCTCCTTTTATTATCATATGGCTGTCGTAGCCCTTGAAATTATGGAAAATGACGGGTAATGTACGCCGTTTCATCCTAAGTGAAAAATTGTATTTTGAACATAGTGCGTTTCTAAATTTACCAGTGATGTGATCATGGTCGCGCACTTTCTTAATCTTATCATCATCAAATGTTTTCCTACATTTGAGGCAAACGTTGCAACTATCAAATTTTGCTTGATCATCTGCTGTCATATGCAATGATCTGCGATAGAGTTCACCATCATACTTTTGTTGAAATTTTACAGCCTGTTCGAGGAATTGTAGGAATTGGTAAATACAATCCTCACCTTGCCAGACGTGCATTTTATTTTTTCTATTTTGGAAATGGTCATGCCATACTTCATAGCAGGAAATGGCTGCTGCTCGATGGATGTTATCATCGATATAGCATTCGATGTCAGCATAGATGACACGAAGAGGACTTAGTTCATCGCCATTCTCTCTATATGAAAACTCCTTATCTTTGGGCATGCGCTCCATTTGTAGTTTACCTCGCTTACACCATTCGTAATGAGTTTCAAATTTGTTTTTACTCCTTAAGTTCCGAATGCATCTGTCACAGTAATAAATCTCTGATGAGCTAGAATTTCTTAGGTGGTGGTATAAGCGAGAAATTTTGGGAATACCGCAGTAGTGCCATTCCTCACTATCATCCTGTCTTACTAATAAAAGGTTGACAACGTGGTCATAACAACTCGAACGCGAGTTGTAGCGGACACCCTTCAATCCCTTTTCCCAAACATGGAGAACTATTTTGATGTTGTTCAATTTTTCAAATTTTTCTATATCTTTAATTTTCATATCTTCACTATTGCAGTCATCAAACTTTAATTCATTCTCCCACTGTTGATACTTACTCTTACGGTATCGGCTATTCTGTACATCATTATAGTGGAGAATGGAGAGGACGGCATACTTAAAACATTGCGATTCGCAATCTATAGAAATGACTGCTGCTTTATTTCTTAAATTTTTCGGAAGTTTAAAGGAGCCTCGTCCAGAATAGTTCTCTAATAAAGTGATTTTAATCATGGCGGTCTCAATACCATCAAAAACGAGTCCACTATCACGCTCGTTAAATTTATCTATGTTTAATTTTAACCCTTGGATATGAAAATTTATCTAAGACTCGCAGTCTACAACTTCGGTTGCAGGAGAGGAGGGTATGTGAAACTCCAACCTCTCTACTATTTGACCAGTATGGTGGTCGAATTTTACATATTTTATTTTGGGATAGATGAGCGCCTTCATTCTAAAATTGGCTAAATTGTTGAAGAGCGCACCAATCAAAGATGAATTTTGATGAAACCATTCTTCAAAGTCAGTAATGGTTTCTGAGGATTCCATCTGGTTGTTCCTCACTAAATTATTTATCGACACTTCAGAGAGTCGGATAGAGGAGGCGCTGTTAGTATAACTATCGTCACTGTGTGTATGTCGAAGTCTATGTGAAGATAGTTCAAAATGTGACTCAAAAGACTGAATGCATAAATCGCAAGAAAAGGAGGCATCGTTAACAGAATCATCCCCACCTTCGGAGATTGATGCTGACTTAGGTCTACAAACACCTCGCTTGATGTGTCGGACGAGATCACGCTTCCTCGTGAAGATGTGCCCACAGTCAGCACATTCCCGACCGTTGCATTCCCGCGACAATGTTGACATGGACTCGCTCGAGATGGGACTGGTATCACCTGAAAGAGAAATCATTCTATCATCTCTGTTCAAGTCTCAGTGTATTGTTACAACCTACCTTGACTCAACAACTCTAAACTTTCCTCGAGAAGGGAGGGCGTTGGTGATGAAGTTGATGCCTGAAATTGAGGAAGATGCTATTAGCCACACGTTTGAGGGAGATGAGTGAAGAAAGTTTCAACTTACCATTTGAACGAAATTATGTTTAAGGTTGATTCTTCAACAAGATAAGAGACTTCACTCAAATTTGGAATTCACGAGAGAGCAGTTCACTTGTACGCCTCAAATATAGAATTCGCCAGAGAACACTTTACTTACACGTCTCAAAGACAGAGTGAAATGACACGAATGTCACTTTACATATATACTTTCATATACATCATTCATTGGCTGTTGATTTTGATTGGTTGCTTGTTTATACTTAAGAATTAGGAAACATTTCAAAGTTATTATTCACAGTCAACATGACAAGCCCTCCGACAACACCGAACACAAAATTCTCTTCTCCATGCTCAACACCAAAGGCGCTCGTTGCACCAAACGCTCCAACGAAGGGGAAGGTAGAGAAGGTGTACCGACTGGTCAATATCAGAAAGTTGTCACTAGCAGCGGATGACGAAGAGGAGAGTGTATGTGAGAAGGAGTGTCCCGACTTAACAGGCGTGAGGTGGAAGTATCTGCAGTACGATACTGATGATGTGATGGAGATCACCAGCACCAAATTCCTACACCAATTATGGGAATGGTACACCCCTAACTCCCAGCCACGAACTATGGCGGAGTGGGAGTATATCGACAAAGTGAGGCTCGCGGTAGAAGAACGATTGAAGCAAGTGAACTGTTTTTGTGATCTATGTGAAGCCAGACTCTGGGACGATATTGACGATGAAGACCTTTTGAAATACATGCCATAATAAATTTTTATTTCGTATTATCTTTGCTTTCATACTGACTTACTTGAATGGGGCTTCAGTGGATGATTTATCCATGTTTACTTTTTTCATTTGGAAATAGTAGCACACTTAGTTTAACTTGCAATTCTTATAACATTTCATATGGATGATAATGGTAGTGTCAAATAAAATTAAGATAGCTTACACTTCTGATACAGGGATAGCAATCGACTGCGATCCATGGGTAAAGAGCTTGTTAGACTACGGAAGAGAGAAGTGTGTTATGTTGCGTGTGGCGCGTGAGTGTCCTCCCATTTCATTCTATTCATCAATTCGTCCCATTGATAGAGACAGGTAGAACTCATGGTTCTCATAACGTATGCAATGGAAAGTTTTAGGCAACCTTCGACAGTTGGCTAAATGTCGCACTGGCGCGAATGCATACTACGTTGAGACAGAGGCAATCACTTGCAAACATGACGCAGAGAGGTTTAACAAGATTGACCATTGCCGAATGTCCCTTGCGGTATACATAGCTACGGGTTTCACCGCCGCCCTTTACAGGAACGCCCGTCGAAAGGAAGTATTACACCGAACTTCATTTGCAACGTTCAAGTTGACTGATAGCAGATTCAACTTAATGATAGTATTCGCCAGTCCGAAGACTGCCCAGGGCAAACCGCGAGGAGGTTCTATCATGTCTTGCCCCATGGTGGCCCCATAAGGACCGTTTGTGGAGTTCTCGGGGTGTGTGAAAGGGACTCAGGCTTGCTGTTTCGACTGCGGCTCCGGCAACGGGGCGGGTGGTCGCTTCTCTTGGATGTCTGTAAAGAAAGAAGTAGTAAGTTATCATCTTACATTTTAATTTAGTCATTTTTACTTACAGATCTTCTCGGACGCTTCCTCATAAAGGAAATTCGAGATCGGATCACGATGATCGACGGTGAAGTGTAGACACTCCACCCCTTTCTTCACCCGAGAGTAGCATTTCTCCCCTCTTTCACGCTCGTACAAGAGAGGAGTTTCTGCTACTCTCCCCTTTCTAATAGGGATGTGCAGACAGCTGGAACGCACCCTTCGATCGCGATCCACCAGCTGCGCCGAACGGTGCAGCTCGTGGTTCGTCTCGACCACCTTAGCCATCTGCACACGGAGTCTCTCCACTTCCTCCTTCAACCTTCGTATCTCCTCCTCCCTACTTTCCCTGTCTGCTAGCAAATTCTCTTCTCTGGCTTTCCCCTCGAGAGTCTTGAGCCTCTCCTGCTCCAACTCGCCATCCCGCTCGCCTAATCTCTCCTTCACCTTCTTCATCTCTCCGGCCACGTTCTTTAGGTCCTCATACTTTGCCTTGTATGAGAAGGCCTCCTCCTTCAACTTCTCCACCTCTTTCTTTAGTCTATCCCGTTCGGCGATCACCGGCGGGCGCTTGACAAAATTGCGACATTGTGTTGCAATTTCCCTCGCAGTCACGGCTGTAGGGGTCTCGCGATCGAGGTCGACGTCCTCGATAGGTTGCGACTGTAGCTCTCCCTCCTCCTCCTCCTCCTCACTATCGCTGCTGGACAGCGAGCTCTCGCTACTAAGCGAGGATACAGCGGCAATCGCTTTAATGGCGGATTGTAGCTCAGTGGCCTCAGTGGTGAAGAGTGAACTCCGTTCTTGCTCGTTGGCGGATTGTAGCTCCAAAGAACGGAGCTCAGTGGCGAAGAGTGAACTCCGTTGAGTGAACTCCGAAGAGTGAACTTCGCCTACTTCGCCTGTTTGACACTCGCTGTGTTGTGAGTGCCAATCCTCCAACCGCTCACTTAAGCGACTGATTTTGTGGGCTCCGCAATAGCAGCGACCGACCCCTATCTGTTTCGTGCTAGTGCAAGCGTGCTTCTTGAAGGCGTCAGCTCGGAATACCTTCCGGCATTGACACAGTTTGAAACTGGTCTTGACATTATTGTATTTCGGCATTTCTGAAGCGAAAAACGGAAAACAATGATTTTTACACTTAATGAGGAATGATAGATTTGAGTGTAGTGAGTGGCACTCGATCCCGTCGACAGCTCGAAGGCCTTGTACTGATCACTAGGGAAGTGAGAGATCTTCCCCGATACCCGCTATTTACAGCTTAAGACATCATTGTCACTGCCCCGAAGTGGTAACAGCAACGCCGAGTCAAAGTTAGTGATCAGTAGCTGGGATCTAACCCCTCAAAGCTGCCTTAGACTTAGTTAAATTTGAAATCTGATAGCAGATTTGAACTCAGCATACTTGAAAACCTTGAGGAAACATCCCAAGTTATTGCTTTGATCAGCTTGATAGCAAGCCGTAGAGAGCTTGATTCACCAGCGTTTTGCAATGGAGATGTTTAGAGGCCACCCATGACAAGATAGCTAAGACTCAACCGATTGGCGTTCAAAGTGCTACGTTGAGAACTGTGTCAAATGCCCAACATGAGGCATGAGTTGCCCCAGCGGTTTCGGTCTAAAATATGACACACTCCCTTGCCACACTTATCACTACGGCATCCTCCGCCGTCCCGAAGGAACACCCTGTCAGTGGAATATTACAGCAAAACTCTCCGTGTCTTGCTCGCTTTTAGTGAAAAGCCGCTTATACCATGAGAAGACTGGCTCAGACATCATTAAAAATGCTTTCATTGACTTCAGCAGGGTCGAACACCCCAGAAAACCTCCAAAAAATGTGAATTTAAATTTTTCAACTTTTTAGCACTACTTATGAAATTTTATAAGTAGTCTATCACTTAGGGCAGGTCAATAGCGACCGAACCTTTTTTGAATCAAGTAAAACGGACTTGTAGAAGCAAAGTTACAAGCCTATAAAGTTTTGGAGTCTTTTATGGCCTGGAGACGAAGGCCATCTCCTGGCTAACCTCTAAGTCTGACGCCTTAGCTGATATCAGCAATGAAATTTTCTAAGACGGTTTCCTACAGAAACCCGAAATTTGGAATGTCCGATGCTATCATCGGAGCTCAGAGAGACGACTTACCGTTGGCAATCTCTCGTATGAATGACAAGTCTCTGTCGGTTCCCAGCTTATATAGTATGTGGCGATCAGCTGATGACGTAATACCCATCATCCAAATCTTTAAATCCGTCTATCTCCGGTTCTAGTGATCCGATTGAGCTGGAAATACACCATTTCCATGTAGAATTTGACGCTGAATCCGAATCTGGCCTCCGTTTTCACATCCGATGCTTCGTTTTGGGCGCTACACACCAAAACGTCCCAAATTCTAACTCTGTCGTTTTTTCGAAAAATGTTGAAAATTTTTTCTCTCCGATTGACTTGAAACTCACCATGTTGATAGAGAATTTCATGCTGATTCCAAATCTGAAATTTGTTTTCCCATCCGATGCTTCGCTTTGAAGCTACAGCCCAAAACGTCCCAAATTCTAACTCTGTCGTTTTTCGCCAATGTCCCAAAATCTTAAATGGCGTCTCACATCTAAACGAAGACATATATGAACAAGCCGTTTCTTTCACTGAATTTGTCTCACTCTTAGCTTTCAAACGAGCTATGGCACGACAAAATCCGTCCACTGGAAGCCAAGATCGAAGCTAGCTCTCCCGAGGGGGGGGACGTCAGCGAAACTTTTTCTCTCCGATTGACTTGAAACTCACCATACCGATGCAGAATTTCACGCTGAATCCGAATCTGGCCTCCGTTTTCACATCCGAGCACTGCTTCCACTCGAAACAGCCCATTTTCAACCCAACATTCATCAGATTGCACGAAAAACATCACACAGTATAGCCTCAAGTCAAAACCTGGCGGTCGCCCAAGTCCACCACGACACTCTGTCGATCCAGAGGGGGGGGGACGTCAGCGAACCTTTTGGACCAACTTGGCCGGCACACCACGACACACTGTCGTTCCAGAGGGGGGGGAGTCAGACTCGAAGCACCACGGCGGCCGACTACAACCTCTGTGGTTCCAGAGGGGGGGGCGCCGCTCGAGTGTTCGCCGTTTTCTTACTACTTTCAGCCATGGTGTGGAAAAACGAAGATGACTTCAAAAACGGTATACTTAAACAAAGTATAAACAAATTGATGAACTTAAACAATGCAGCGAGTCTCATGAATTTTGCTACATATTGCAACCTCGTCTTATTATATATATATAAGACAGGTATTCGATCCCCACGAGTTCAAATCCGATGTGGTTTAGCTATAAGGAAATCCGCAGGCAAAAAGGCGTTTCAAATAATATACCGTATGTGTATTGAAACCTCAGTTCAACTACGACGAGACTTACAAGTAATAAGGAGAAGATACGGAAGAGGAAGGAAGGATAGGAGATCTGTGACGTCTAGGTTTCTGGGCTTCACTTTAAATGTCGAAATTTGGCTTGGGTCATCATTCTGTACTGGTTGTTCGTAACCACCGCCGCGTATTGACCATTGAAGGTCCCGCGGAGCTGCTCTGCCCGTCATTGGACCGTTATGGGGATCATAGTCCGGGAGCCAGCGTGAAGTTGTGCAGGGAACGAGGTAGTACACAAAACTTTCACATAGCATAGTACACCTCCAACCTACTGCAAAACTTCGCGTCTGCCGGATCAGATCATTTGCTTTTCAGAAATAGAGAGGATAACACAATCCTATGTATTTCCAGTGGTAAAATTGTGACATTTAAGGTGTTGAGTCCATTTTTTCGAATTTATGCTCATAAAAGTTACTTACACAAACTGGTATTTTGTTGAGCTGGTTATTATAGAAATCATCTACAGATCATGATCTTTCAAATGAGTGATCATTCAGTGACAGAGGATGAAGTAAACTGTACAAACAGACACTTTTCGTTAAAGTATATCAACAATTTTCCTGAAATTTCTATGTTAAAATTTGCAGTTACACCAACGAAAAGTGTCTGCTTGTACACTTTACTTCATCCTCTGTCACTGAATGATCACTCATTTGAAAGATCATGATCTGTAGATGATTTCTATAATAACCAGCTCAACAAAATACCAGTTTGTGTAACTTTTATGAGCAAAAATTCGAAAAAATGGACTCAACACCTTAAATGTCACAATTTTACCACTGGAAATACATAGGATTGTGTTATCCTCTCTATTTCTGAAAAGCAAATGATCTGATCCGGCAGACGCGAAGTTTTGCAGTAGGTTGGAGGTGTACTATGCTATGTGAAAGTTTTGTGTACTACCTCGTTCCCTGCACAACTTCACGCTGGCTCCCGGACTATCAGCAATCAAAGCAGATTTAGATGCCGCGATAGTGTCCGTGTGCATCTTCTCTTCCCGTCTCACCATCTGATTCACAAGTCATTAATCAAAAGCGTTAACCTGATATCAAAGTTCAAGAGAGTGTAAATTCTCTCCATTCGCCGATAATTGGAAAATACACGATAGAGCAGAGGTCACATACGTCCGCCCTTTGTAGGATGACGTCCACGTCATCAGATTGACAGAAAGCATCATATGCAGGACCATTGATATAGAAAGGGGAAGATTGCGCGGTCTGCTATCTCCACGTGTATCTGAAATGAAGCCTGGTGACTCACGAACGGCATGTGTTGTAGTGGCAGAAAGATAGAACTGATAGCACATCACACGTGTTATCCTTATATAATGGCAAAGTGCATTCTTGTCTCTCAGTCGATTTTGATTATGGTAAAGAGTTGTTGCGTACCTTTGTGCTCGAATAGAGCAACAAAAGGAACTCATCTATCCTTCCATGCTTTCCCTCTGTCAAATCCAGAGAGAACACTGCAATGGACTATCGCGATCAGACGAAAAAATTTTCAACCTAAGAAAGGTTTGAGTTTCGTTTGCTCCGTCCATTTCTCAGACTCGGATTATAAAACTGGTGATACGATCTACAGAAGAGATGGGAAAGATGTCGTCGAACCTTTGAAACATCGAGTGCTTAGAAAGGATGTTGTTCCCTCTCTGGTTCCCGGTTATCCTGTTTATATGGATGGTTCCTCTCGCCCTAAACGACGTAAATCGCCCATGAAACGGGACATCTGTGAAATTGTGACCCCACTTTCTTTCGACGAAAGCTTCACATCCACATCAAAAGATCAATCAGTCCAAGTCAACATGTAAGTGTTCAATTATTTACTCAATTCATCAGAATAGTGAAATATACACGTCCTTATAAATTATGTTGAATAGTACACGTTATGAATTTACATGTCCTTTACGTATCTTCATAAATTGTTGAAAAATAGGGTATTTTCTTGCCTTCATAAATTATTAGAGTTTGTAGGACAAGAATTGTACATATTATTATTAATTACATGAGACCCTTCGAAATTTGTTACATGAATAGTAATTATGATAATAATCGAGGATGTTGACACAGTTATGCGAACTTTGATAAATAGTTTACAACACAAATTATCTCGCAGTGACGCGTATAATCAACTACTCAATACTTAACAAAATATTTTATGTTTTAGCTGTTCATGTCCCGAATTGAGACGCAAGATAAAAACAAAAGACCAAAGAATTCGACGTCAAAGGAAAAGTATAACATCTTTTAAAAGCCTCATAGCTGAATTGAAGAAAAAAGACCTGATTGACTCTCGTCTACAAGAATCATTTAGTGGATTAAGCCTGAAATTGTTTGAGGATGAATTCAAAAATTCCCAAAGACATCCCTGTGGTTATCGTTACTGTAATGACGTAGCCAAATTTGCTATTTCCCTACATTATTACAGTCCCAAAGCATACAAACTGGTCAGATCCGTTCTTCACTTACCACACCCATCAACAATTCGAGCATGGGCTTCAAATGTTGACTGTAGCCCTGGGATACTGGAAAATGTTTTTCACTATTTGTCGAAAGCTATCGAACGTGACCCAAGAATGCGGGAATGTTCTCTCATAGCGGATGAAATGAGTATACGGAAATTGTGTGAGTGGGATTCTTCACGGTAAGTAGCATATGAAACTTTTGTAAATATATAATCGAAAATAAGTATTGTATCTATTGAGTGCATCGCAGCATATATGAATTTAATCTTACTTTTCCTATAATAAGCATTTTTTATTAAATTATTGATCATGTATACGCACTATCCGTACTCTTATTTGATCGTGTCAATCAATTTCATAATATAGGCATACAAAAAGTAAATGCTGTTAATACCTCTATTCAAGGACATAATGATTAAACTAGATATTATGCATTAATTAGAGTAATTCCTCATTACAGAGGGATGTTTATTGGCGGCGAGGATTATGGTGGTGGGCCGATTCCCGAAACTACTGCGACTAGTGCACTGGTTTTGCAACTTGTTGGTCTCCGAGGGAGATGGAAAATCCCAGTGGCATATTTTTTCACTGATCATGTCAAAAGTGAAATGCTTGCATCCGTTATACGCGATACAATCCATAGAGCTTACGAATTTGGTATTCATGTCAAAGCTGTGGTATCTGATGGTCTTGCTGCCAATTTCAAAGCTGGACAATGTCTTGGCGCCAACATGGCGACCAATACCACCGATCACTCATTTTTTGTGAACAGTGATAAAGTTTATTGGATCGTTGATGCTTGCCATCTTTTGAAACTTGGTCGCAATCTGCTGCATGATTATGCTATTTTGACTCGAACTAATGAAGCTGGGCAGACCGAGACCATAAAATGGATTTACATTGAGCGGCTTCATCAGTTGCAACAAACCGATTCCTTGGTATTAGCCAACAAATTGAGTAAAATGCACATACATTATAAACGTGCGATTATGAAAGTGAGGTTAGCTGCTCAAACATTGAGCAAAAGTGTTGCCGATGCTATTGACTTTTTAGATGATATTGGTCTTCCTCAGTTTTCAGGCAGTAAAGCGACTACGAAGTTCATTCGCATAATTAATGATTTGTTTGATGTCCTCAATTCCAGAAACCCTTTTGGTTTTGCCTTGAAGGCACCATTACGCCTGGAAAATGCAGAGGTTTGGAGAAACTTTTTCTCGGTCGCTCGATCGTATTTGCAGTCGCTAAAAACTGTTGACGGAAAGTTTATCAGTGATACACCACGAAAATGTTTCGTATCGGGCTTCCTCATCACCATTTCTTCTGTAGAAAGGCTTGCTGACCATCTATTGACTGAGTGTGAATACAAATATTTTCTTACTTATAAAGTATCGCAGGATCATCTGGAGTTATTTTTCAGCAAAATTCGCCGACACGGTGGATGGAACACTAATCCTTCCGTCAAACATTTTATGTATGCTATTCGCACTGTTTTGATGACTAACTATCTCAAGCCCTCTCCCTACGCTAACGTCATTTCTTTTGAAAATGATATTGACTGTTTGAATTTCAGCCGTAGTAGGAAGAACCAGAATGATGATCTCAGCAAAATAACTCAGACGGAAGAATTTCGAAATACATGTAGTTGTGGTGCTCTTTCGGATCATCTTTACAATTTTTTTTCATACAGCAATGTTTTTAACGATGTTGATTGGCGTGATAATGTTCTATATTACGTATCGGGATTCATTTCCAGGACTCTTGAGTCGAAGATTGATTGTGATGATTGTCGTGCATCACTTTTCCATCAGGAGGGAGATCCTTTGCCTCAGGTACTGCCATGTGCAAAATTTTTATTGCAGAAAAACGTTGGAGGCCTGAAAATCCCATCCGTTGGTGTGTATCTTGTTGTAAAAGCCTGTGAAAAGGCCTTTCGTTGCTTTTTGCCAAAGTATGATGGCTCAAAACTGCCAACTACAAAGTATGTTGATTTAAAAATAGAACATCTTGTCATGAAATCTTTGCCTAGGAGTAAAGCATTTCCATTGCTATTTTTGTCACATGCTTGTGATTTTGAGCTTGGATTTGAAAATGACCATGTTTCAAAGTTAATGCGCAAGATTGCGAATTACTACGTGCGTGTTCGCCTTCTTAGATATGGACAAATGTATTTCCAGAGAAGTATTTTGAATATGAGCCATCCTTCGTGCCAAACTTCCAATAAATTAATCCTTTTTCGAGGATTGTGACAGTGATGTTTTAACAATATTTCAGCCTATCCGCTGAATGTACGAGTGTATGTTTCAGATAACATTTGCTATGGGTCTATATAAGATAGCGAAGTGAAGGGAATTTTCTTATGTACTTCAATGATAAGTACAGAAATACATATAGACAATGCTTAGATGCGCATTTGAGACTGTCTGATTTAGGGAAGCTAACGCCAGTTCACTTTCTGCCACTATTACACGATCGCCAGTGTCAACCGCTGGCTTCATTTTCTCGCGAGACTGCGTTATCTTCCCCTTTCTACATCAATGTGCAGGACAGTGGCGGCTCGTGAGATTTGGTCCAGGTGGGGCACAAACGTAAAATTCTTACAAAATCATAGGCAAAAGTCTAAAATGATTCTATTTTGTAAATGAGAAGCATTGGATATGTTAACTTCATGTTATGCATGTGTCTATCATTCAGGCTTTGAATAAATATTATGAATATAGTTTACTATGAATACTGTACTCTGTAGTCTATAAATCTCATGCAACGACCGGTATCGTATGCTGATTCATGGACTAACCTCACATCACACTCTCAATAAAAGGGAATGGGAATTATTTGCGTCTTTGCACTGACGGTTAACCAATCAGAAGCGTTAGGGCTCCCTCTCGAGTGCCCATTGTCTTACGCATTCATCGCGTGTTAATTCTGTCTATTCGCTCAGATCGTGAAATGAACCACTCTCACGTCATCTCAATCTCGATGCTTGGGCGCGCCCATCAGTCTTGAAAGCGATTGATGGATTCTGCTAGCGTCACTGTCGCGCAAATGGAATAGATGTACATGAAGTATAGTTGAAATTTATGATCAAGAAATGGAGTCTACTACTGATGTTGCTGGTTATTTAAGTTAGACAACATTTCAATAGGTGGGGCAGTGCCCCACCTGCCCAAATGGACGAGCCGCCACTGATGCAGGAAGATAATTAATTGTTCAGAGGTTGATACACATGAATGATATTGTTCTGCTGATAGAGAAGATGGAAGATTACAATCAAGAGAAGAGGTCTCGTAGTAGAAAAGCTGAGGCTATAAAAATATACGTGAGCTACCTCAGAGCTATGTGCAAGTAACAAGGTGCAATAAAATGAAAAGGTGCAATAACTGTCATCCTGAAGTAATCATGCAATCATGTTTCGAAGATACATTGCATTGTAAATTGGTTATAGAGAGTCAAGTAGTTCATCACTAGTCACAAATACATGCAATGCACTGTATGCAGGGGTGTAGTGGTAAAAAATTTTGTACCGGAACGCTGATTCCATGAAAATCTTATGTCATATTTGCAAGCAAAAATCTGCAGTTCTTATTCGTTTGAAATTTGTATACTTCAATGAAAACAGGAGTAAACTCTGAACAGATGACTGAAACAAATGATATAGTCAAACGTGGTAACAGGACTGCAACTTGCAGCTAATCAATGAGCTCAGTTAATGCTGCACGATCGATAACAAAAATGCAATAGCATGTGAATGGTTTAACAAAACTGTCCATGATACGAAGAAAATATAGGCCTATTATACAAATTGATATTTCACTAATTCATCTTTCCAAATTGTTTAAACTACATGTATCACAAGGGATAAACAAGGGGGGATTTTCAATTGAAGCTGGGACATTCCCATAACGATGTCTACATGTTTCATAATTTTAATAAACTTATAGTTAATAAGACTTAAGGTTTGTCCTTAAGAGGACAGGTGGTGCGTTCCCACCGGCAGACATTAAACGTTCAAGGCGCGTCAAACTTTTGACTATCCTAGGACTACATTTTAGAGCCAAACTTGACGAGATCGACCTTCCCACTAGCATTTTTCACTCAGCGCTTCTAAAGCGGGGCTGGACCTTACCCTGGTCCTCTGACTTGTAAAGACTTGACGACCTACCCGGGTCCATAACATAGCGCTATACTTGCTGGACTTCAGCCTTAAGTGTACGAGATCGTACAAGGCCGCTTAACAAAAGTTTCAGGCTCGATTGATTAGGAACTTATATATACCATTCATCACACTAGGGTGATAAAAAAAAGAACAAACGTTAAAACAAATAAAACAATAGCCAGTCGTCAGCAGGTACCCGCCTGGTTGCGTTTCGGCCCCTCTACCTGCCCGCATAAACTTATATGTATGTGTAATAATAATTAATACTGATATTAATAGTAAAAACAAAAACAAAACAACCGCAAAAGACGGAACAACAGAAACAACTGCTTTGTCATTGACTCCGTTTCTATCAAGTAAAGGACTGCAATTCCCTCCCATTGGTACTCCTCGAATTTTGTCAAAACCAAGAGGATATTTCTTTCGTTCAGCGTTCATCGACAAAGTCAATAACTTACATCATCCCAACTGTGATTAGAGCTATTAAAATGATTACTTAAATACGTATTGAGATGATTCTTTTGAACAGACTGCCGATGCCCATTAAGTCTACAATGTAATGGCTGTTTTGTCTGTCCAACATACTGGACCCCAGTGATCAAAGAAACTACTAGGATAATTTAAAACGAACCGTCTGCCGGTACTAAAACTCTTAAAAGTAGTATTAGTGTCAAGAGATTTACAACAATGTACGAGTAGACGGAAGTCGACACATTGCAAAAGACAGCATTTTACAAAAAAACCCACAATGCAGATTCACATGTGTCTTGATGAGTCTCCTTTGCTGATCGTATGAGTTTGTCATCTGCGCTCCGGTGGTTTCGCAGCCAACTTCTGGCGTAGTCCGTCGAATTCCACACGCCGAGAGGAGGGCCCTGAATTTTCACAAACATCAGTGATGACAAATGCGACACAGTCAAACTGGAGCGACAGTCCGTGCTGATGAGGTTCATGGCACTGAATCCTCTCTCACATTCAGCAGTGCTGGAGGGTACAACCTGGAGTCTGTTTATCACCTTTTGAATTTCGCCAGGTGCTCGTCGCCCGATATTTTCAACGTAGTCGTCGAATGCGTTTGCCGTCAATGCTGGTGGAAGGTGTAGACGGTGTGCCAAGGCTCGGATTTCTTCATGCCCGAATCCAGGCTGGATTTCTGTCGGCCAGTTGTCGCTGTTTAGCAGCCGAATTTGTGCCATCAGTTTGTTTTCGTTGGAGTTCATTCTGGACGACATGCTCTCAATGAGACTGTCCAGAAACTGTTGTCTATTGATTTGGAAGTGCCGTTTGTTCGATGTCAGTTGGACACCCATGTGCACACCTTCTTTGACATCTACCATTGCCTCCAGGGTTTTTGTACCAGGCTTTTCCTTCATTACGCGCAATCTCAGGATGCATCGATGGATCATTTTGTCGGCTTTGTCAAGACTGGTTGCTCTCTTTTGCAGCATTTCCGACAGTTCTTTTATTTCGAATAGGGTGTCGTATATGAGAGCCAAGTCTTCCAAGAACTCTGGTGAAGCCAATTTCGTTGCCAGACCCTTGTAAACATCTCCAGATTGATTCTTGAAATGCTTATGTAGGGCATCGAACGAATGCCAGACAGCCTGCACTGTTCGGAAAGAGCTGGCAACCCATCGAACTGAGAATATCTTTCCAATTTTCAACATTTGCTTTCCCAGACTTAGAGAGCACTCCTCCAAGGCACGAACATTCTTGGGAGACATACTGTAGATAGAATACAACTTTTCTACGAACGCCTGGAAGTGATTGATTGCCTGAATGTTTTTAATGGCATCGCTAACTGCTAGCTCCATTCTGTGGTTTAAGCAGTGCCACAGGACAATTTCAGGGAACAGTTGCTTCATCCTTGTGGCAACGCCAGATTTTCTCCCCACCATCACACTTGCACCGTCGCTGGCAAAGGCCAAGAGGTTTCTCTTGAGGTACTGCTCATCAAATCCATAGGAGGCAAGTGTTTCTAGGAGCGAATCAAGAATAGACTTTGCATCCTGATTTGGGAGTTCTACCAAATCAAGGAAGAAGAATTCCACCACATTCTCTCCAACTTCTGTGTTCAAGTAAATGATAAGAACCGACTTGTCGATGAGCGTACTCTCGTCAATCAAAATCGCCAGTTTCGCCTCCTGGCTTTGTATCTGTCGACAAACTTTTGCTTTCATTTCCGCTGCGACATGATCAATCATTTGAGTGGCCGTCCATCTTGACCGCAAGCCAATTCCGATGTCGACGCCATTCAACCTTTGCAGCTGTAGTAGATGAGGATGGTCTGAGTAAGGCCGATCGTTTTTCGCTATGTAGTACGCTGTGCGCAGCACTTTTTCGGTGTGTTGCAACTCTACCGCGTTTAGCTTATCGATCGCTTTATCCATCGTTTTACTTCTTGAAGTATCATGTATATTTTCACGTATTTTGTGGGCTTGAGACTCCAAGTGCTCCTTTATCTTCTTTCGTAAAGAAGACAGCTGCTGCCGACGCTCTTTGCCATTGAACGTCACTTCCGAATTGGCCCATGCCTTCGAAACACCAGGGCCTCGAATTTGATGACCTCCCATATGACCAATACTCCGGCAGACCGAACAGCCTAATTTGCCATCTTGGCATATCAACCATGGATAGGCCTTCACCTTCTCTTCCCACATCTCAGCCGAATAAACATTTGGCCATGATGATGATGTATCAACGCAAGTGGAGGCGGCAGTTGAGGCACTCGAGACAGGGTTGGCGTTGGCGGAGGCGGCAGTTGAGGCACTCGAGACAGGGTTGGCGATGGCGGAGGCGGCAGTTGAGGCACTCGAGACAGGGTTGGCGTTGGCGGAGGCGGCAGTTGAGGCACTCGAGACAGGGTTGGCGTTGGCGGAAGCGGCAGTTGAGGCACTCGAGACAGGTGTCAGAAAAGACAGCTTAGACTGCCGCGCTTTCTTTATAGGTGGCAGCATCTGAAAATTTTTAAGATATCATTAGGAAAGATGGCCATGATAGAGAATGGCAACATATAAATCATTTTGGTGAAATAATCGTAAAATAAGTCATCTAGAGGGAGATTTCAAAAAATTGAGCATAGGTTCCCCGCCCTCTCAGGGTGACCAAGTCGCTGGAGTTCATCTCAATATGATTGAGAATGGTCAGTCATAGTTGCTAAAATAAAAACTTGCTAATATAAAAACTTATATATAAAAACTTATATATATATAAACTTGCTAAATAAAAATTGCTAAACTGTCATTTAGAGGGAGATTTCAAAAATTTGAGCATAGGTTCCCGAGCACCCGGTGAACCCCCTAGGATCCGCCCCAGCGGCCGAGAAATAAAAAGGAGTAACAGTAATCAAGTTAACTAGGCTCTTTTCGGGTTCCCCCCCCCACATTTGTCTATCAGCATAAATCACGCAGGATTCCCTAACCCCAACCGTAACCCAAGGCGCTAAAGATTGTACGTACATAACCACAATAAAGTATCATTTGCATGAAGGATTGGCTCAATAGATATTGATAGGAATATGAGATGCGAGCGCGACTTATTCATTTAACTGTGATCACGAACTTCAAGGGGTTGTTGTCTACAATGAACTACAACGCAGGAGGACTGCATACTTCTTGCAGAACCTAAAAAGTTTGCTTTCTCAGCTCTCTAGGTAATGGTGTTCAAGAACGAAAGTGGTAGTGACAGCTAGAGAATCTCTTTCATATATACCGTACAATACTTGTGAATGTTGATATCAAATGTGGGGGGGGGAAACCCGAAAAGTGCCGTTAACTATACGCTACTTTCTAATTAGACCTACATAACTATGATACACAATATTGGCCTACAGCACAGCCCGACTCACACACTGACTTATTTACATGCTTCAGAAAGCTTCTCCCTCTCACGAATTTACGAGTTTAGCCTGAGACAATGGCATTCGAATGTACGTGAATAGGCTACAAGTAGCAAACTTATTCAGCAGATAATACGGCATATAGTGGGACGAGTGTCTCTGAATCACGCGTACATCATTCATGTACAGTATATAATACACGTATAGCAGAAGCGTTGTATGACGAGCTGATGATGTGATCGATAATATAAAATAGAAGCACTGTATCACTAGCTAAAGAGCACTAGATAGACGTTGGGAATGTCGAAAAAATGATCAGTGAAAGGCTTCACTTCATTCATAAGGCACCAATCCTTGGCGACATCTCACTTGCCAGCTTACCTCGTTGAGGTCGATCGACGTCACACCGGCTGCACCATTGGCTGCCCGAAGCCAAAAATTTGGAAACTTATCGTTCAGATGAGACGAGTATTCGTGTTTGTGTGAACGCACGCTCACACAGGATCAAGGCGCATGCACTGATGCAGACTGATGAGAAAAGGTAAACTTGCAAAACAATGAGCCACTCCAAGACACTATTGAGCTGAAATTTGCAACATTATTAGCATTTAACCGTAGATGTGTGGGATTAGGTTAAATCCATCAGGGTAATAAACCTTAAAAAATTGATAGAATGACAATAGTACAGGTGACAATAGAATAACAATGCTCGTAACTGATTATTCCATCTCGAGATAAATACCGGAACGCGCGTTCCGGTCAAATCCGGTCAAATCCTAATTACCGGAACGCCGTTCCGGTGCGTTCCGGTCCCACTACACCCCTGACTGTATGTATAGACAAGAATCTGCATAGACGTTATAGAGTGTTATAATGTTCATTACTTTAGTCACAAATTTGTAAAGATTGGAACATATACAGTGGTGTCCCAAAATTCAACACATATACAACTTCTTCAACAATAATTTCTGCTTTCTAAGGAGACTAACTTGGGACATCGTATATAGAGATAAAATGAATAGTTTTGTAAGCAGGTAACTCCTATGTAGTTATTAATGCATAATGGATATTACCCTGCACATCGCACAAGTCCCACAATTGCTATTGACTGTAGGTTAATTCAACTAGTGAACTTAATTAGTCAGCACTCTGGGTATTACTCAGTCATCTTTCACATGCAGTTGCTTCTTTTGTAGAGATAGCCTTTTCAGTGACAAGAGAAAATGTAATTGAATTAATTTTCATTATTTATATATCCTGATGATCAAGCAGTTATTATTAACAGATTGCAACTAGCTTGGTATAGTTTATTAGGATATGTATAAAGTAAAAGTAAAGTAAAGTAAAGTAAAGTAAAGTAATGTTTATTCGAAAAATGAAAATCGGAAGGATACAAGGCATGCAGATACAAAATAAACCGTTTCAGAAGAAAAAAAAAACATGCTGCAAAGATTCCGATGCAAACAGGCGACGAGATACGTGTATGTCGAACAAGAAATCGGTTTACATTAAAGGTCGATTGAACTATCGGATACCCGGCTTATTCTCGTTGAACAACAAACATGACCAAGGCACAAAAGAGTCAAGATACCTGGTAGTCTTGCAGAATGGGATGCGAAAATGATTGCTCATAGGAAGTCTTTCGGGGATCAAATGGTTCAAAGGATGATTTGGAAAACACTCACATTTTAACGGAAACTCTACAGCTCGCTGTTCAAACTTGTGCTCGATTGACGGAAAATTGCTACATTGACAATCGGCACCACAGATGATCTTATGTGCACGACGTTGAAATCTTTCCAATTTCAGGGATAACTTACGTGGTAAGTGGCCATAGACAGGTGAGGCATATAAAAACAGACTCGTTATCAGAGAGTGATACACATTGATCAAATCTTTCTTGGGTAAGATACTCTTTAAAATACGTATTACATACAATCGAGATGCTGCTTTCTTTATGGTTTGAGCTAACTGATCATCCCAGGAAAGAGACTGATGGATAACTAAACCCAAAACTTTCACAGAAGTTACAGTTTGAAACAGGTTATCATGAAAAACAGGAAAAGCTTTGCCACGCTTTATGAGAAGCGTGAAATATATATATATTTTTTTTTATGCTGAACGGTCGGCAGTTATTAATTAGGGTAAGTTACTTTTCTATTTCGGAGGGGGTATCGGTGATTTTCAACCGGTTGAATATTTTTCTCTGCCTCTCCTGTGAGGTCAGTACAATCAGGAGGAACGACCCGCGTTCCAGACATGTCAACTTGTTGCGCAACTTTATCTTTTTCATCACTATCAAATTCATCATCAATTTCATCAATGACCAACTCTTGGTCCTCTGTTCCTTCCTCGTTTCTGTCCATCTCAATGGCTGGCGGAAGTCCTGCTGCTTTATCCAGCTTCAATCGATTTATGTGAACCCACTGCGGGTTTGAACGTGGCTCGCGTATTGGTACTATCTTACAATTTGTATCGGTAATCTGCAAAATCCTCATAGGGCCTTCCCAGCGGCACTAGAGTTTGGGAGATAACCCCTTTGTTCGGCTGGGGATATAAAGATATACTCTGTCCCCTACCGCTAAATTTTCGGCGGAAAAAGTTACATTGCGGTCATAATATTTCTTTTGTTTTTGTTGGGCCTCCTTGATCGTGACACTTGTGACGTGCCAAACACTTTCTAAACGCCTAGCGATGTCATGTTTATAATCATCCACGTTTTGTGAAGAATCTGAAAATTCTTGTAGTACTAAGTCATTAGGTAGACGTGTATCGCGGCCGCATAATAAGAAAAATGGACTTTCTTTGGTAGAACTATGAGCGGCGGATCTGTAGGCGAACAGAACGTACGGCAAAAATGTATCCCAATCTGTTTGGTTTCGACTTGAATAAAACGATAGCATTGTCAGTAAAGTTTTGCTAAAGTTTTCTACTAAGCCATCTGTCTGAGCGTGGTAGGCCGATGTGTACACCCTATCGGTATTTGTGAGTCTACAAACTTCTCGTAATAACTCAGAAGTAAAATTTCTACCTCGATCGGATAATAAGGATTCGGGACAACCGTGCACAGCGATAATGTTTTCGACAAATAGCCTGACAACGGTTGTTGCTTTCTGGTCGCGAACAGCGAAAGCTTCAGGCCATTTCGTGAAATAATCTGAAAAGACTACTATGTATTTATTGCTGTTCAAAGTCACGGGTAGTGGACCAATAAGATCCACTCCTAGTCTAGACATCGGTCTTTTTACCGCAATGGAAACCATTGGTACGACTAATTTTTGTTTAGGATTTTTCTTTGTTGCACAAGCCATACACGCTTGACACCAATCAGTCACATCCTTCTTTAATGTAGGCCAATAGTAAAATCTTGCAATGCGCGATGTGGTTTTTCCTATTACTAGGTGTCCTCCAAAGGCACCTTCATGCAATTCTATGAAAACTTTTCTACGTATATCGTGAGGAAGGGCCAAAGCTAAGTCATTTCCGAAAGTGTTCGTCAACTTGAAGTATAATAGACCTTTTACAATTCGAAATTTGTACCATTCTTCAGTGATAAATTTTGAGAATGGTCTTGGCAAATTTTTCGGCATTGGCTCTCCGCGCAATTTCTGCATGAGGGCAGAATACAAGGGATCCTGTTACTGCAAAATTTGAACTGATGAGAAGTCAGTAATGGGAAGAAGACCGGTCCAGGACACCATAAAATCAAAAAAAAATAGTATCTTTAAAAACGACATAAATTCATGAATTTAGACCCTTTTTCAGGTTTTTAAGACCTTAATTCATGAATTTGGTTCATTCAAAAAGTACCATTTTTTTCAAAAATGGTACTTTTAAAAACGACATAAATTCATGAATTTAGGTCTTAAAAACCTGAAAAAGGGTCTAAATTCATGAATTTATGTCGTTTTTAAAGATACTATTTTTTTTGATTTTTCAAAATCTCAAATTTGAGAATTACAATTTTCACCCCTGAAATCATGACCGTTCCAGGACACCGAAAAAACAGAAAAGTTAAGAATCTCAAATTTGTGAATTACAATTTTTACCTTGAAAATCATGACCGGTCCAGGACACCATAAAATCAAAAAAAATAGTATCTTTAAAAACGACATAAATTCATGAATTTAGACCCTTTTTCAGGTTTTTAAGACCTAAATTCATGAATTTGGTTCATTCAAAAAGTACCATTTTTTTCAAAAATGGTACTTTTAAAAACGACATAAATTCATGAATTTAGGTCTTAAAAACCTGAAAAAGGGTCTAAATTCATGAATTTATGTCGTTTTTAAAGATACTATTTTTTTTGATTTTTCAAAATCTCAAATTTGAGAATTACAATTTTCACCCCTGAAATCATGACCGTTCCAGGACACCGAAAAAACAGAAAAGTTAAGAATCTCAAATTTGTGAATTACAATTTTTACCTTGAAAATCATGACCGTTCTAGGACACCGAAAAATCATAAAAGTTAAGAATCTCAAATTTGTGAATTACAATTTTTACCTTGAAAATCATGACCGTTCTAGGACACTAAAAATTATAAAAGTTGAGTATCTCAAATTTGAGAATTACAATCGGGCGAAGCCCTAGAACCTTCGGTTCGATTTTCATTGCTTAAATCATGACCGTTCTAGGACACCGAAAATTAGTATTTTTAAAAACGTCTTTTAAATCCATTTTTCAGGTTTTTAAAATATATCATGTGACTAATAATATTTCTTTAAAAATGGAAGAAACAAAAGTGGAAGGAACTTCAGAAATGGAAGGAACAAAAATGGAAGGAACTTCAGAAATGGAAGAAACAAAAGTGGAAGGAACCTCAAGAATATATCCTTCGTTATCTCAATTAAACTTTTACGGAGCAGCGTGACTTCTTTCTTTCTTTCTCTCTCTCTCTCTCGATCCTGTCTGTTACAGGAATATTGTATTAACAATGACATGCATTCTTTAAAACAATTGCTTGTCTTCAATGAGAATAATTCCCATATGCTTTTAATAGAATGACCTTGAACGCAAATGGAAAAATACACCAACTGTCGCACCATGTCGACAGCTTTATCGACAAACTTTCTGACATCGGCGCGACAGTTGGTGTATTTTTCCATTCAAGCAATGTCGCATGAATGATTGTTATGGAAACCCAAAATGAAGAGAAATGCTCATTCATTTCTCTTCTCTCTCATATGTCTATTGTGTTTAGATTGTATTTGTTCTTTTGTTCTCATAGTGTGAATGAGATTTCACAACTCGCATTATGCGCTATTGTTTGTGATTTCCTTCACCCCTATCAGCTGAAACAATTTTAGCAGCTGCTACACGCTAATTCTTTTGAGAAATGTCTGAAATAGATTTTATTCCATTTAAAATGAGAAACATTAGAGACATTCTAAAAATATACGGCAAACAAAACCACATTAAATTTCGATTTAAATGAGATTACTAAGCAATTGGGAGTAAAGAATTTTCACATATTGATGAGTAATGAATTACTATTGATAAAATATGTGCGAAACACTAACACAATGCAACAATGTAACGTTTAAATTTAGATTAAATTAAATCATTTCAAAATTGAATAAGTAGTAAAGAAAGACATCATTAGAGACCAGTTTTAAATCAATACCCCCCTTCTGACTAAGTAGTAAGGAAAGTCATCATTATAAAAATGTTTTAAATCAATACCCCCCTCTTCTGTCTAAGTAGTAAGGAAAGACATCATTAGAGAACAGTTTTAAATCAATACCCCCTCCCTTCTGTCTTCTAGGGATTCCTATAAGAAATATTTTTAATTATAAAATGAGCAACATAAATGAGTTTTTGAAATTATATGGAACACAGACAACAACGAATTTCGATTTAAATAAGATTGCTAATCGATTAGGAATAAAGAATTTTCATGTTCTGATGAGAAACGAATTACAATTCCTAAAAAATAGACCAACAGGAACCTTCAGTTCACGGAACAAAGTTCCATCAATAACTGTAAATTTCATAACAAATCTTCATACTTCAGACCAAGACGGCGTACATTGGTCAGCAGGTATCTTTAGTAAAAACGGAGATAATTATTATTTTGACTCATACGGGCTTCCACCTACGAATGAAGTAAGAGAAATACTTGGCAATGGAACTTATAATACATTTCAAATTCAAAAACCGGGAACTACTTACTGTGGTCAATTATGTCTTTATGTTTTATTTAAATTACAAAAAGGAGTGCCATTTCTTGATATTATGTTAGAATTGAATAATAAAAATAATAATAATGATAATTAAAAATCAGTTCGTTGTAATTCATTTTGATAAAAACGGCCTCTGATATCCTCATTATCTAAATCTTTAATTTCATAAGTAATCGGATAACTTTGATTTATTTTAGAAATTTCAAATATCTCTTTCGTCCAATAGCCAACAAAGCCTTTTTCAAATTTATTCTTATATTTAAATATTCTAACTCTATCTCCAATCTTAAATTTCGGCTTAAGTTTCGGCAAATTCGGATTACTCTCATTCAAATTATTATTCTCGAATATTTTTTTTCTTATCAAATCAGGGTCGTCAGAAGCATTCCTTGGAGTTTCTTCAATACCAGAATGAACTTTATTATTGTACTCTTCCACAATTCCTGGTAATATTTTTAACCATTTCTGATTTCCTTGCTGAGTAAATTTCTTGAAAATTTTATTTTTTAATGATCTATTGAATCTTTCTATCACTACGGCCTTCCCAGCATTTTCAGTTGAATAAACAATTTCAAATAGTGGCTGAACGTTTCGGTTATAAAATTCCGATCCTTTATCAACAAACAATTTTTTTGGCTTTCTATTACTTTCTTTAAAGATTTCTTCAAACGCATATTTAACTGATAGACCACTTTTGTTTTTTAAAGGCTTTACCCAAGCGTATCGTGTATATAAATCTATAACGGTCAAAGCGTATTTGTAGTCCCTTTCATTCGGCATATGAATAAGATCAGCACTCCAAATATCATCTTTATTAAATACTTTTACTTTCAATAAATATTTAGGCTTTCTATATTCTTTATGAATTTCAGATGCATAAACGTCTGAATTATGATTTTCATTTAAACCCTGACCGAATAATATTTTAGCCTGTAAAGCTTTCTTAACAAACATTCTTTCAATTTTTTCTCTAAATGTAGGATTCTGAATACTATCTAATTCTTGAATCATCTTCTTATCAGCTGCATGTCGAGAACTTAGATCATGATTTCGATAAGCTAAATCATGCCTGTAAGCTGCGGCATCTACTCTATTTATCGGTTCTTCACCTGGTTTCGGATTATTATTCTCATCTAGTCTTATATCTAATCGAGTTCCTGGCCCAGTATATGAATGACCAGGAAGATGTTTTTCTTTCGAATATTTACTCCAAATAAATCCAGGAAAGTTTTCTAATGTTTTTTGTATGTCACCACCGAAGTGGTGTGGAACTTTGTTCTTGTCACCACCGTAGGTAGTAGCCAAACTTTGTTTGTCGTCGTTACCTTCATAAATTTTACAATTTGAGTTTTTATTTTTGTTTAATACATAATTTAATAAATCTAAATTAGAAATTTTTAATTTAATTAAATTTTCGGAATTTTTAGAATTCATTTTAAAAGATAAAAAAAAATTTAAAAGATAAAATAAATGTTTTACCTAATAGAACCAAAGGTTCTGAGGTTATTACCTTATCATACTAGGACTTAGATATATTCCAGAACCATCTTTAGTTTCTTTAATTTCAATTAAATCATCAACATTGTGGAGAATATTTTTAAGAACTCGTTTTCCTTCATCAACTAATTTTAATTTACTAATAAAATTATCTACTACTCCTTTTCCTTCGGGCGAAGCCCTGGAAGACATCTCCGATGTCCCGTCACCCCTAGCAACTTTCTCTAGCTCTCTATTATGACGTTTTTGTTCTTCTAATGCTGCCTTCTCTGATTTATTTTTATTTACTGCTTGGACAATACCAGCTGTCCCACCTGCAACACTTCCTGCTGCAGCTATGCCTCCTATTATTAGTGGAATTAATGGGAGAATCCCGCCATTCTTTTCTTCTTGTAATTGAATATTCTCTATCATTGGTTTACTTATGTAATACTTTTTTTTGTTAATAGTAATAGTTTTAGGTGTATTTTTGTCAACAATATTACGTAATTTTAATTCAACAGTTTTATTATTAATATTACTTTTCGCTTGCGACATTTTTAATAAAAAATTTTAAGTTAAGAATTTAAAGTTATCAAAAAATTTAAATCTATTCTAGTTATGAAAAATTTTTAGTTAAGAATTTTTAAGTTAACAAAAATTTTAATCTATTCTAGTTATGAAAAAAATTTTAATTAACCTATCGGAGCGAAGCTCCTCTGGCTTCAGCCGATCAGACCAAAGGACCTCAGGTTACTAACCTATCCTAACCATCTTCCCATTAAGAATTTCAATAGAATATTTTGCATCTTCTAGCAATAAACCATAAGCCATCAATGAAGTTGTGGAATCTTTCTTTTCAATATTAATTGTTACATCACAACCATTTTTAATAATATCTTCAGATTGTGCACTTAAATCGAAACAGAAAATTGGATATAAATGTCTCCAATCTCCAGGAGTTAATTGTGGTTCAACTCCAAATTCTGTACAAAGATTTCGATAAGAATCATATCCTTCCATAAATTGATTATTGGTATCATCGAATCTTAATGGATCAATTGGATATCGGGTTTGATTTAATGAAACTTGTAAACTTCGAATTGTATTAATATGAAAAATATTGTTGTTCTTATCAAAACTTGGAGAATTATTTCTTTGAAATGTTAGTAATAAATATCTTGGAGTATTCGCAGTTCTAGTAAAATGCCAGTTAAATCTTTGTTCGGAAAAAGTTACTGAACTAGCAGTACGCTTTAGAAAATTTACTGGAATTGGTTTGTTAGTATTTAATCTTTTTGCAATAGCTGTTTCAACCTCTAAACTAGGAGTAATATGCTTAATCCACCATTCAAGTCTATCAATTTTTAAATATGCTTTTTTCCCAGTCTTACCAAAAAAGATTAATTCATTATTTGCTGTACGATGAATTATTAATTTAAATTTTAATTGATATGATATTTTATCATAATCTAAATATCCGAATAATGGAGACAATGACCAATTTACTGTCTGTTTACTTTATTTGTTAAATTCACGTCTTTCTATATATGCATCATTATTTGCTTTATTTAAATGTTTTGCAATATTTTCTACATCTTTCGCAATTCCTGCGGCATCTGTTCCAGCGTGAGTTAAATCATCAACAATTATACCATCATTAGTATCAGGAAACCAACCTTCGATTTCATGCTTTTTATTATTTTCACCAATTGTTACAAATCTAAGCATTGTATCAATTACACCTGGAGAATCACTTATTGTTTCTATATTTTGAGTTGCAACATCTAAACGCATTTGTGTAAATAAACTTGGGAAAAAATTATTCTCTAGTGTAATATTATCGGTATCTGGTAATGGTGTTGTAAAATTAGCATCACTATATAAAGAATATTCACAGTGTAAAAACGAATCAGGTAAATATAAATAACTCTGCTGATTATCAACTTCAAAAATTAAATCACCTCCAGTATTTACTCGACTGGAAGATCCGGGATTCATAGCAATTCTTATATAGTCATTCTTTTTTTGATTATAACTGACGAACGGAGGATCGTCTAATCTAAATTTATTTTCGATAAGCGAAGACATTTTTATAAGAAATAATTTGACTTTTTGTTTTTCTCACAGATAGAAAAAATTTTTACTAAAAAAATTACTAAAAAATTTTACTAAAATATAATTTTAGAATTTTGCTAGACCATTACCTCTTATTTCTTCAATTGTTTTTTCATTATGTTTACTATCACCCTCTACAGCTATGTTAGCAATTTTGTTTTTTGTTTCATCTGAAAGTTTTTTTAATTTTTTTAGTTCTTCAGAATCATTCTTGAGTTTACGAATAGCTTCTAGTTGTTTTAATTCGTTTTGTGATTTAACAGCATTTGATATTGCACTAGCTGTACTACCTATAGCAGCTGCTCCTTTTGCAGCAGATGTAATCAAATCTTTATTATTTTTAATTAAGTTAACGATACTACCAATACCAGAAAAGATGCCATCCCCTTCTTTTTGAACGGCACCTGCGGTGCCTAGGAACTTTTCTGTTCCGACTGTTTCTCTATTATCATAATGGTAAACCGGATTCATACGTGGTTCATGAGCAATTTTTTGATTTGAAGCAAATTGTTTAAGATTGTGTTTATAAATTATAGGCATTTTTTAGTAATAAATTTGACTTTTAGGAAAAACATAAATACGGGCGAAGCCCTGGAAGACATCTCCGATGACCATTATAAAAAAATGTTTATTTTTTGTTCTTAACTTTTACAGATTGCGTTTTTGGTTTAACTTTATCAGGAACCAAACCTGCATCAATCATTCTTTTTATTCTATGATTTTCTTTCATAATATTTCTGTGTTTTATTAACTCTTCTAATTGTTTAATTCTTTTAAAATTATCAGCTCTAATTTTATCCATTTTTAAAATTATATACTTTTATATTTTTAAATTTTTTTAAAAAATTATATTTATACTTTTATATTTTTAAATTATATTTATATTTTTTAAATTATATTTATATTTTTTATGATTTTTATTTTTTGTAGGTAAAAAATATTTACGTTAATATTTACAATACTCGTTTAAGATTTACGTTTGTGAATGGACAACAACTTCGAGATAACTTTATTAATTGCCTGTTGCACTTTATCTATTGCGTCAAGCAGCGTGTGATGTACTTTAATTTCTTTTTCAGTCATTTCTAATTTTTTCTCACTTTTCTTTAATTCTGTTTTTAAAGCATTTAATTGAACTTTAAGACCATCTACTTTTCTTTTAACGGAATCTAACTGTTCTTTATTTTCTTTAGAGTTTTCTTGTAAATTTTTCTTTAATTCATTTTCTAAATTGATTTTCAGAGTTTTCATTTTATCAACTTTTTCATTAAGTGATTTTACTTCAATTTTTAATTGATTTATTTTTTTAATTTGTTGAGCAATTTTAGAACTCAATTCATCAACACTTTTTTGGAATGTAGTTTGTAACTGCTTTAAATTTTTTTTAATTCTTTCAGGTAGTTTTTCTATTTCATCTTCTAATTGTTCTTTTAACATTTTTATCTGATGTTTATTTTTAATTACAGCAGATTTTAAATTTATAGAAAGTAATATTAAAATTTTTGATTGTTCAGAAATCTTTTTAAAAAGTTTTGCTATATCTGCTTCTAGCTCTCTATCCTTTTTATCAAGTTTTAATAATTTTTCGTTTAATGATTTGTCATTAAGTTTAAGCAACTTTAATTCGTTCATCAGCGGAACCACAACATCGTTTATATATTTTTCTTTTAAGTCATTGATTTGTGTATCAACATATTGTTTATTTGTTAACTCTGTATTTTGTTGCGGAAGAATAGAAAGATGCAATGGACCAGATAAAACGTCTCCAGTTTTCATGATATAATTTTCTATCTCTATTTCTAATTCACGATTATTCGGGATATATGCACCTCCACCAACATTTGGTAACATCATTTTTAAACAATAAAAATAAAATTTTTTCTGATTATAAAAATACATAAATTATAAAAATAAAATTTTTCCTAATAAAAATAAAATTTTTCCTAATAAAAATAAAAAAATGGAAATGACTCAAATTTGTCAAGTTTGCAATATGCGTTTTTTAAATCAAACACTATTATATTCTCATATGAAAAACACACCATGTGGTATGCATATGAATCAATTACAACCTAATAATAGTATTCAACCTAATAATGGTATTCAGAATAATATTCAACCTAATAATAGTATTCAGTATAATAATATTCAATCAGAGCAACCATTACAAAGATTAAAGCATTTATTTATTTCAGATAAAGAACAAAATCTTTATACTGCTAGAATAAATACACCTAGGCAAAATACACCTAGGCAAAATAATAATAATTATTTATCACAAAATAATAATGTAGCACAAAATAATCCTTTTGTTCAAAATAATAATGTAGCTCAAAATAATTATGTTGATAAAAATAATAATGTAGCTCAAAATAATAATGTAGCTCAAAATAATAATGTAGCTCAAAATAATTATATTGATAAAAATCAATTTGTTGAAAGTAATAACAAAAAAATATGTTCCGGATGTAATAAAAATATAACATCAAAAAATTTTGCACGTCATTTAAAATTATGCGAACAACCAGAAGAGGTTAAAAAAAATAAAAAAGATAAATTAAAAGATCAGTTATGTCGTAATTGTAATAAATATTTTACAATTCAAGGAATTACTAATCATTATAATTCTTGTATAAGTTCTACAAGACAATGTACAAGTTGTCAAATTACTAAACCTAAGACAGAGTTTTATGATAGTAAATATCAGTGTAAGGATTGTTTAAAAGAAAAAGTTAAATGTAGAGGTTGTCAAAAAATTATATTAAAGAAAAATTTTCAGCGACATGTAACACTATGTCCAAAACTTAATCAACATAATAATCAACATAATAATAATTTATATCAAAATAATAATTTATATTAGTATTTCTATTAAAATAGACTTATATATTTAAATAATTGTATTTCAACTAAAATAGTTGTATTTCAACTAAAATAGTTGTATTTCAACTAAAATAGTTGTATTTCAACTAAAATAGTTGTATTTCAACTAAAATAGTTGTATTTCAACTAAAATAATCTTATATATATTAAAATATTATTTTTTTATAAAGAATAAAATATTATTTTATTAAAATATTCTTAAGCATTCCGGAAGAGAGGAGAGGTTCGGAACATACTTCTTTTGAGTATAGGAACAAAAAGTCCGACACATTCCGGAGGTTCTACAGAGGTTAAAAACACTCATAAGAGTGTAAGAATGCGAGTCCGGAATTAAAAAATAATAATTCCTAAATTTTTATTTTAAAAATATTAAATGAATAAAAACGAAAATTTGGAAGATTTATATTCACCGGTTATAATTAAAAGTATTAAAAGTAATCTAAGTCGTCATAAATCTCTTAATGCAATAAACGAAATAATAAATAATTATATGAATAACACTGAGTTTCAAGATACACTAACCCCTCAAGATCCGAATCTCAAAGACATTAATAATATTGTAGAAAATCCTATATATAATACTAAATATAATAATATAGATAAAAATATATATAATAATATAGATAAAAATATATATAATAATATAGATAAAAAATATTTAGAGACACTACCCCCTAATTCATCTCTTAATAAAAAAATACCACAATCAGATCTTACACGTCTTTGGAATTTTTTAAAATTTCATTGTATAAAAATATTGTTAGCATGTATTTTAATATTTTTTATTTATCATCTTGTTATATGTATTGGAAATCAATGGGGTTACTTTCTAACAGAGGAACAAAAGAGAATAAATTTTTATAACCAAGAAAAAAAAACTTTTAAAGGATGGAAGACTGAGGAGGATAAGATTAAGGATAAAACTAATAATAAAAATATTAAACAAGGTAAAATGCATCAAGAAAATTTACATTTCATTGTTTACGGTAAAACTGGAAGTGGTAAGACTACGTTTATTAAAAAATATATAAACCAATATTATAAGGATGAAACAAAAGTACATATTTTTTGTATGCATACTTCTGAATGGCCAACTTTTACAAACGTCTATAATGATAAACAATTAGATGAGTTACAAGATATGGAAAGTTTTGCTGGTACACCTGAAAATAAATCTTTATTAATTTTAGATGATGTTGCAAGTTTATCAAAACAAAAAAATATGTCAGAAATATTTACAAAAGGAAGACATCAAAATATTCAAATAGTTGTATTAGCTCATAAAGCTTGTGATGTAGATAATAAGATTAGAGAAAACATTCAAACATTTTTTACAACTACACAAAATAATGCAGCATTCTTTAATGATATTAATAAAAATTATAAAATGAATATGCCTTTATCATATTATACACATCATAAATATGGAATAATACGTGTTGACACCATAAGTGAACATATGCAAGTATATGATAAAGATTTAAATATATTAGTAGATACCGAACATGAAATCTATAATAACTCTCAAGATTTTGATATTAGAATATATGCAAATACAAAACATTTATCAAATCAAGTTATAGAACAAATAATTATCTTTTTAGAGTCTGAAGCAAAAGTACCACTAAAAATTATTCCTGATACATTTTATTTTTATTTTGATCATTATTTAAATGCAAAATTTGGTATACCAATACCTAACAGATTACAAGATAATGAAACATTAAACTATTTAAAAATTGCAATAAATGATGTTAGAAACGGTTTAAGAAAAGCAACACCAATAATAACTGATGTTAAATCTACATTTTCTGATGCTAAATCTACATTTGATGAAGCCAAAAAAACATATAATGATATAAAACCATTAATAAATGGTGTAAGTGAAATACTTAATAATTAAACAAATTATACATTTTTTTTAAATTATCAAAATATTTTAAATATATGGAGGAATGTTCAATTTCTGTAATGTTTTTAAATCATATACTGTTAAGTTATCTTTATTGATTAACCACCATAAATTATTAAAAGCCAAGAATACTCTAGAACTTCTTAAACAGAGCGGAAAATCATTTGTTTTAGCATATTTGGGTATATCATGTTTTATTTTGTAGTCTTTCACAAATTGCATATATTTATGGTGATAATAGAATTTAACTTCTTGTTTAGGTGTAAGTGGATTTGTAGGATGTCTATAATTTTTTAAAACTGGTACATGTTCTATTTTATACTCTTCAAACATTTTATTTTTTATACAAAAAAAGATATTAAATATAACTTTTTTTATAAATAAATATAATTTTATTTATAATCTTCAAACATTTTGTTTTGTAATTAAATATAATTTTTTTTTAAATTTTCTCTAAAAAATAAAAAAAATGGAAAAATTTTATTGCAACTTATGTAAAAAAAAGTTGCAAACAAAAAGAAGTTATCAATCTCATCTACAAAGTAAAATGCATTTACAAAATGTAGAACGAGTTGATGAAGGAAATATATTAAAATTAAATAGTTATAAAAACTATATAGAAACATTACCTACTGATATAAAAGTTAAAAAAATATTTTATGATTATTCACATTCGGAATATAAAAAGGTTTTTAATAGTGAAGATGAAAATGTGCCAGATGAAAGATATTTATTTAGCGATACTGATGAATTTAACGAAATAGATGAATTTGATGAAGCTGAACGAACCGATGAAGCCTTACAAACAGAAGGTTCTAGGGCTTCGCCCGTAACAGATATAAAATATTTATTTAATCAGTCTTTTGAATATAATGAAACCGATAAAACTTTTTCTGATATTCTAACCAACTTTTATAATATATTTAAGAAATCTTTCAAATGTTATATGAATGTAGAAGTACTTTATACAAAAAATGGACCTGATGGAATTCCTGAAGAAATAATACAAGGACATTTTACAAATTCACAAGAAATTCATAATGTAAATGATATACAACCCATATTTGAATCGATGATACTTAAATTAGAAAATTGTATAATTGAAGCCCAGTTACGTGAATCTGGTTGGAGATTTGTTAAAATACTATCCAAGAAAATAGTAGTTGATAAATATAAAAATAATACTGGTGGTAGTTATGTTCCTTTACCTTTCAGTTCACCACAAATAATCAACATAAAAAATGAAGATGATTATTGTTTTCTGTGGAGTATTATAGCACATTTACATCCTGCAGAATATCATAAAGAAAGACTAAGTCATTATAATAAAGAAGAATACATAAATGAATTTGATCTTTCTGATGGCTTAGATGAATTTCCATATGATTATAATAGGTTAAAAAAGTTTCATAAAAAGAATAAAAATTTAATAGAAGTAAATGTTTTTGAATTAAATGTGAATTATGTTTCTATTGGTAAAATTACTCCACTTTACTCAGATTCAAAAAAATTTTATTTGAATAATAAAAATTTATGTCAATCAGAAATAGTATATAATGATAGAGGAAATTACATGCATCATAATATTTTTTACCAAGGAAATATAATATGTACTGAAAAATTTGAACTTGTTAAAACACTATCACCAATAATGATTAATCATAATAATTATAAAGGACGTACTGATGATTATAATTACAAATATTCATCTTTATCTTCAGAATATCAACAAAAATTAGAAAATTTAAATGAAAGTTTACAAAAATGTAAAATAGATTATCAACAACAAACAAAAATGTTACTACAAGAATATCAACATAAATATCAAAATAAGATAGAAACGATTCAAAAATTAAATGAAGAAAATAATAAAAAATTAAATAATGAAGAAAATAAAGAATCGGCTAAAGCCAGAGGAGCTTCGCTCCGATTAAATGAATGTTTAAAAAAATGTTCAGAACAATATAAAGAACAATATGATAAAGAATATATTTATCAGCTACAAATATTAAATCAAAATTATTATCAAAATACATTTAATATTACAAAAGAAATTAATGAAACACATGAAATATATAAAGATGAATTTGTAAAATTAGTACAGTCAAAACAACCAGCACAAGCGAATATATTATATTATCAGGGTCATTTTATATTGTGTAAAGATGTTTCTATATTTACAAAAACTTCAGATAATAAAAATTTTCCTTGTCTTCAATGTATGACAAGTTTTAGAACTTTAGAAGAAATGAATAGACATTTGGAGAATTGTCAACAAAACGAAGCAGTCAGAAACACATTTCCAAAAGATGATTATTTAGAATATAATAAATGGTATTTTAAAAATAAAGTACCCTTTACTATTTATTGTGATTTTGAAGCTTATAATGTTAATATGACACAAAATCAAACGGAAAGTTCCAGGGCTTCACCCGATTCTGAAAATTATAATTCTGAAAATTATAATTCTGAAAAAAGTGCGCCTGAAAAAAGTGCACCTGGAAAAAGTTCAGCTGAACAAAGTAAAGAAAAATATTTATTTGAACAAAAACCATTATGTTGGGGAATGTACATTCATTCAAATTATCCTGAATTATTTAAATCAGAATATTTACAATACTATGGTGAAGACAGTTCAGAAATGTTTACAAAGAAAGTAGAAGAATTACAAGGACTTTTTTCACAATTGCTTGAAACAAATAAACCAATGATACCATTAACGGATGAAGAAAGAAAAGAATTTTATGATGAAATAAATTGTTATTACTGTGGAAAATGTTTTATAAATAAATATAAAACTGGCAGAGGTAGATATATTGATAAAGTAAAAGATCATGATCATCTAAATGGATTATATAGAGGTGCAGCACATAATTCTTGTAATCTTAATGCTAACAAATTTAAATATAACTTTGTTCCTCTATATTTCTACAATGGTTCTAAATATGATTTCCATCTAGTAATGAAAGATTTATTTTCATCTGAAAAATTACATCAACAAAAAATAAATGTACTATGTAAACAAGAAGAAGAATATTTTTCAATGCAATTAGGTTGTATTAGAATTTTAGATGCATTTAGATTTTTTACTCCTTATTCATTAGATGTTATGGGAAAAACTTTGAAACCTGAACAATGTAAAATATTAAATAAATATAATTTAAAACCTTTAAAAGGAATATTTCCGTATGAGTATATAACTGGAGATTTTAATTCTGTGAATAAAATTATGGAAGAAAAACAACTTCCTCCAATAAATAAATTTAAATCAACATTAAAACAATCACAATTATCTGAAGAAGATTATGCAGAAGCTGAAAAAAATTGGAGAGAGTTAAATTGTAAAACAATGTATGATTATACAATGAAATATCTACAGATAGATGTATTAATACTAGCTGATCTTTTTGAAAACTTTCGTGATATGTGTTTAGAATATTACGGAATAGATCCATGTTATTGTTATTCTACACCAGGTTTAACATGGTTAGCAGGATTAAAACATACAAATGTTAAACTTAAACATTATAAAGAAAATACATATGATAAATTATTATTTTTTGAATCTGGAATTAGAGGTGGAGTTTCATCCGTTTTAGGTAATAGATATGTTAAATGTTATAATAAGAAAGTAAATCCACAAGAATATGGAATAATGAAACCTTTATCTCCAGAAGAAAAAGAAAAAATATTAGAAATTTTTCGAACGAAACGAGAAGGAGTAGAACGTGAAAAAGCAATTGATGAATTCATGCGAGAAAACTATTTGTTATATTATGATTTTAATAGCTTATATTCTTCTTGCATGATACAAGAATTACCAACAGGTGAGATGGAATGGTGTAATAATCTTAATTATCAAAAAACATATGATGGAAATCGTAACTCTGGTTATGTATATGAAGTTGATTTAGTATATCCTGATTATATAAAAGACGCAACAAAATATTATCCTTTCTGCCCAGAAAACAAAATTCCCATTATAAAAGATTTTTCAGATTATCAAAAATCTTTAATTCCTAAGAAATATAGGCCAACAAAAAAACTTATGTTAACACAAAGCAATAAAGGAAAGTATGTTGTTGAAGGAAGAATGCTAGATTGGTATTTAGATCATGGAATGATTCTCACAAAAATTCACCGGAAACTAGTGTATAAAAAATCTAAATGGTTAAAAGATTATATTGAGTTCAATATTGAAAAAAGCAAAATATCTAAAAGAAATAAAGATGATTTTGGAAACGTGTTCTTCAAATTAATGAATAATGCATTTTATGGTAAGACTTTAGAAAATGTGCGTAATAGACAAAATATTGAAATAGTTTATGATAAAGATAGATTTCAAAATTTAACAAGGAAACCTACATATAAAAGAACTACTAGATTTAGTGATGAACTATGTGCTGTACATTTACGTCGAAACAGCGTAAAACATGATAAGTTTAATTTTATAGGTTTCACTATATTAGAATTAGCTAAACTATTTATGTATAGATTTATATATGATTATTTAGCGCCTGCTTATGGCAAAAACTATAAATTACACTTTACAGATACCGATTCTGTTTTCTTAGAATTAACAATACCGTATAATTCTACACTTGATGAAGAAATTAATAAAATAAAAGATATCATTCATCCTTCTGATTTATGTAAAGTAAAAGATGAATTAGAAGGAAATGAAGATTTCATAACAGAAGCTATATTTTTAAAATCTAAATGTTACTGTTATAATACAACTAATAATATTAAAACACATAAAACATTAAAAGGAATTTCAAAGGCATCAGTGGCTAATCAAATAACATTTCAAGATTATAAAAATGCATTATTTAATAATGAAATAAAAACAGCATGTAATTATAGACTTAATTCAAAAAAACATAAAATGTATTTAAAAGAAGAACATAAATTAGCATTAGATCCATTTGATGATAAAAGAAAAATTTTACCTGATGGAATAACTACTTTACCTTTTTAATTTTCTAATTTCTATTTTCTAAATATAACAATATAACAATATAACAATATAAAAATATAAAATATTATAAAATAAAATAAAAATAATAATATAAAATTATCATATAAAAATGGATAAAGTTAGAGCTGATAATTTTAAAAGAATAAAACAATTAGACGAATTAATAAAACAAAGAAATATTATGAAAGAAAATCATCTTCAACATAGAATGACAAAAGCTGGTATTCAATCTGATATGTTTGATAAATTAAAATTAACTGAAGAAGTAAAAACTGATTATGAAAAAACTGTCGAACCATTTAAAACTCTTGAAAAGGAACTTAATGAAAAACGTGTTGATATAGCGGATCCTGTACTTAAAACACTATTAGATGACTATGGTTTATTAGAGGCAAACATAGATAAAAAATTACCAAAATCTATGTTATTCGAACATTCTACTTTCTTTTTAGATAAAAAATTATTTGCAAGATTTTATCTTGGTGGTAAAGAAATATTTCCACAACCTTTACGAGGATTAATTTTTACGCCAGATAAAAAACCTATTAGTTTAGATAGAAATTTTGTTGATCTTTTAAGAGGAGCAGATTTAAAAAATTATGCTGTAGAAGATCTCATAAAATATAAAGCTATGTTAGATAGAGTAGGTGTAGTAAAAACTCTTAGACGTTATAAACAATTAGAAAATTTATTATCAACGGGAGTTAAAGTAGGGAAAGGTTTATCTGAAAAACAGAAAACAGAAACAACTGTATTTTTACCAGATGATCCACAAGAATTACTAAATAGATTAAATATTTTAATATCTGCAATAAAAGAAGGACATAATTCTAGTTTCAATGAAATTCATGCTATATTGAAAAGACTGTTAGAAAAGAAGATTCTAAATGAAGAGGATTATAAAAGTATAACGAACCGAGTGATCTAGGACTTCGCCCGTAGCTGAAATATGTTGTTGTTTTTAATTTTTTATAAAAAAAAATATTTCATAAAAAAATATTTTTTTAATTTTTTAGTTTAAAAATGTGTTCAGCAGATTTAGACAAAATTAATAATCATTTAGAAAATTTGACAGAGATTTTGGGTTCATCAAAATTTAGTACGACGTTAAAAATTATAACAACTACTTCATCACACACTTGTAATTTAGAACCCATTCTACATTTGGAACAAAATAAAAATTATCAAATTGCATTGACTAGTTTCTCTACATTTAACACTATTCAAAATGTTATAAAAGATGTGAATGATCAATTTAGATATTCTACTGATAAAGGCAAAACATGGAAAATATTAACTTTTCTTCCTGGTTCTTACGAAGTTGAAACAATATCAAATGAAATTAAGAGACATTTAGGTATACCATTTAAAGATAAGAAACAATTACATTTTGCAGTTGAACCGGCAGTTAATAAATTTTCTCTTACTTTAGACGAAAATCATCAAGTTGATTTTAATCATGATAGATCATTGTCAAAGCTATTAGGATTTAATAAACAAACCTATAGTCAAGGTTATCATTTAGGTGAGAAGATGCCAAAAATAACTGAAATAAATTCAATTGTTGTACATTGTGACATTATTGAAGGAGGTTATATAAATGGTAAATTATCAAATTTAATATTCAGTTTTCCAGCTTTTACTGTACCCATTGGTTATAGATTAAATGTAATTCCACAAACATTAATATATTTTCCTATTACAAGAAAAACTATTAACAACATTGGCATTAGAATCACTGATGAAAAAGGACAAGAAATAAATTTTGGAGGTGAAGAGATTATGATAGATCTTTTGGTTCGGGAGGTATAAACTTTTACGCTACAATAGAGAAGTTTAATTTTTTTTATCATTTTCATTATTAATCTTATTAATCTTATTAATCTTATTAATCTTATTATTAGAAACAAAAAATAAACTTAAATTAAAATTTTATTTTTATTTTTTTGCTTCTAAAAACACTAATTCAATAATGGATGAATTTATTACTTTAAAAATGAATGAAATGACTTTAAATAAAAAAAAACTTAAATTTAATCATCATCCAAATTTATCTAATAAAGTTTTAGCAGTTATTTGCGGAAGATCAGGATGTGGAAAAACATATCTATTATTTAAAATTTTAACGACTCCAAATTTTTTAGATTATAACAATCTTATAATTTATACAACAACAGCAAAACAACCCGTCTATCAATTTTTAAAATATGGATTTGAAAATAATCTTACAAAAACAGCAATTGCTTCTCTATTCGAAGAATACGAAAAATCTGAATATGAAGAAGAAATAAATTTGTGGTGTGAAGAAGCAGCAAAAAATAAACAATTAGTTGAATCCAATAAAAATAAGCATATAAAAATACAATTAATAGATGATAGTGGTAATATGCAAGATCCTAGTAAACTAGATAAAACAATGAAACATTGTGTAATTTTTGATGATTGTGTTAATGATAGAAATCAGTCAGTTCAAAGAAATTATTTCACAAGAGGTAGACATAATAACTGTAGTGTATTTTATTTGACACAAAGTATGTATTCATTAGATGGAAGTGTTATTAGAAAGAATGCAAATATATTTATACTATTTGAAATAAATGCAAGAAACTTAAGTGATTTGTTAAGAGATTTATGTATAAGAGATAAAGATGAATTTAAACAATCGTGTAATAATGCTTGGTCAAAAGATTATGGATTTATCACAATTAATATTGATAAAAATATTCATGAAAGAGTTATCGAACAATTGTTTACCGAGTAATAAAAATATACAAATATAATGTTTTAATATTTTATTTTTTATTATCAGCTTTAATTTTATCTATTTTTTTTTAAAATATAATATTTGAATTTTGTGGTAACATTGGTATACAGCAAAAACATTTTACTGAACAAATTATTTTTTTATTGCTTTGTTGTTTGTAATCTTTTCGTTTAAAGTTTTCACGTTTAAAGTTTTCACGTTTAAAATTTTCTCGTTTAAAATTTTCTCGTATTAAGTTTTGTTTAATAAAGTTTTGTCTAATAAAGTTTTTAGCTCTTCTAAAAAAATTTTATCATTTTCTTCGTTAAAAATTTTATCATCAATAAAAGTTTTACCATCACTAGAAATTTTACCATCCTTTTTATTTTTATCATTAACTTTTTCTGTCTGTGATTGAAATGATATTTGATTTACTTCATTAGCTATTTGATCAAATTTTTCAATCTCATCTAACGTAATAACATTATCATCACATACTCTTTGAAAGTAGTAGTGTAGTTTATCATAGACTTCTTTAATATGTAAATGCTTAGTTTTTAATGATTTTCGTTTCTTAGTTATTAAAGATTTATCTAACATTGTAACAAGTGAAGTTGCAAAAACACCCGTACCTGTTAAAGCTGTAGCAACTACTGGAATTACTAAAACACCTGAAGATATAACAATTGTTAAAGCACCTAAACTTATTGTTAAGAATATGCCAATTCCTTGTGTTACATTCTTCACTTTAGACCATCTCTTTCTTAACTTTTTATAATGCTCTAATCTTAATAATAATTGAGATTCTTTATCTTTCATACACCTAACTCTATCTTTGTGTTTTTCTTTATTCATTTTTTCAATGTTAATCTTTTCAATGTCCATTAAAGTAGAACTACGTTCATATGATAACGAAGGATATATTCTTGAGGTTCCTTCCATTTCTGAAGTTCCTTCCACTTTTGTTTCTTCCATTTTTAAAGAAATATTATTAGTCACATGATATATTTTAAAAACCTGAAAAATGGATTTAAAAGACGTTTTTAAAAATACTAATTTTCGGTGTCCTAGAACGGTCATGATTTAAGCAATGAAAATCGAACCGAAGGTTCTAGGGCTTCGCCCGATTGTAATTCTCAAATTTGAGATACTCAACTTTTATAATTTTTAGTGTCCTAGAACGGTCATGATTTTCAAGGTAAAAATTGTAATTCACAAATTTGAGATTCTTAACTTTTATGATTTTTCGGTGTCCTAGAACGGTCATGATTTTCAAGGTAAAAATTGTAATTCACAAATTTGAGATTCTTAACTTTTCTGTTTTTTCGGTGTCCTGGAACGGTCATGATTTCAGGGGTGAAAATTGTAATTCTCAAATTTGAGATTTTGAAAAATCAAAAAAAATAGTATCTTTAAAAACGACATAAATTCATGAATTTAGACCCTTTTTCAGGTTTTTAAGACCTAAATTCATGAATTTATGTCGTTTTTAAAAGTACCATTTTTGAAAAAAATGGTACTTTTTGAATGAACCAAATTCATGAATTAAGGTCTTAAAAACCTGAAAAAGGGTCTAAATTCATGAATTTATGTCGTTTTTAAAGATACTATTTTTTTTGATTTTATGGTGTCCTGGACCGGTCTTCTTCCCATTACTGAAGTCATATTTCGATTTTATTTCACTCACCGAATTTATGTGTTTGGGTAGACGTGAGAGTGTATCGGCATTAGAGTGAACACGTCCTGGTCTATAAACAATTTCAAAGTTGTATTGTTGTAAATAAAGTGACCATCTCATCACACGTGAAGAGGGGTCTTTATGATTCAGAAGATATTTGAGAGGTGCATGGTCGACGATACAATAGAATTTTTTCCCCAGAGATATTCACGAAAATGTTTTACTCCAAATATTAGAGCTGCGGCTTCTTTCTCGACTGTCGGATATGCCCTTTCTGGTTGTTGTAATATTCTGCTGGCGTAGGCTATTGGGTGATCTCTGCCGTCTACATATTGACTAAGAACAACTCCTACTGCCGTGTCGCTGGCATCTGACTGGAGGTAAAATGGTTTATCGAAGTTCGGATATGTTAAAATTGGTGGCGTAACTAGAGTTTTCCGTAACTTTAAGAAGGAGTCTTGCTGAGCCTGTTGCCAATAAAACTTTTTGTCCTTATTGATAAGCTCAAATAGTGGTGCCGCTATTTTGGCGAAATTTTTGACAAAACGTCGGTAATAGCTGCACAAACCCAAAAATTGACGAACCTGTTTCGCATTTTCTGGCGTAGGATAACTTTCAATTTTTTTAATATTAGTTTTCGTAGGACGTAGACCGTTGCCTGACATGACGTGACCTAGAAATTGAACCTCTGGCTTTACGAAGTCGCATTTCGATAATTTGAGTTTCATGCCATACTCGGTCAGACGCTTTAGTATTCGCTCTAATTTTTGCATGTGTTCTGTAAATGTCTCAGCGAAGATTATTATGTCATCTAAATACGTTATACAATCGACGTATTGTAGCCCAGCCAATACAAGTTCTAACGCCGAAATGAATGATGCCGGACTGTTACTCAAACCAAAGGGCATTCTGACGAATTCAAAGTTACCAAGATGGGTTGTAAATGCAGTTTTATGTCTGTCCTCTTCTGCTACATCTAACTGCCAGAATCCAGAAGCGAGATCTAATGTCGAAAAATACTTGGCTCTTTGTAGGCAATCTGTGATAGATTCTAATTGCGGAAGTGGTTGACATTGCGGATACGTGATCTTATTCAACTTTCTGTAATCGATGCAGAAACGTGTAGACCCGTCGCGTTTTGAGACCAATACTACGGGTGAACTAAAGGGTGAATTAGATGGGCGAATTATATTGTAGTCAAGCATATTTTGTACATGGTTCCGAATCTCTTTTTTCTGAACGTGAGGAATTCTATACGGCTTTTGGCGGATTGGCGGATGGTTTCCGATATCTATCCTGTGGTGATATGCCGTAAGGTGTCCTAAATCATATTCACCTTGAGAGAGAGCATTTTTATATTTATTTAATACTTGCTTCAGTTGTTCTAGCTCACCGCTTAAAAGTTGCGAATGGTCGAATTTTACAGAATCTAGCCAATGTTTAGGAGGTGAATTTACTGTAGCAATTGATTCAGTCGATAGTCCGGCCTTTTGCAAAAGTGGCTCTATAAAACCGAGAGTAGTATCTTTGTATATAGTAACTGGGAACGTCGCGCAATTAAACAACATTAATGGAAATTGACCATCGGAAACTTTTCCTACTATGTCAAACACTTTAAGAGGATAGTGATAAAATTTAGGTGCCGGTTCTAAGAGCGCAGTTTGGATCGGCAGAGGATTGAGAACTAATCCGTCCAAATATGAGATACTCCTAGGCGGAATTATAATGGTCTGAGTAGCAATAACCTCCCTTGAGGCGTTCGGTGCCTGTCAAATCCACACGGGTTTATTAGCAATTGTTATTTTGTTGTTTGAGAAATCGATATTTAGAGGACCCAGGTTTCTGCAAATGTCCACGCCTAACACACAAGGAATTGTAGAATGCTCTAGAATTGAAGCTTTGTGTCTTAAGTTTACTGGGCCTACTCGGAAAGTGAGTAGTAATCCCGTGGCAGACGCAAGCGCAGTGCGGTGCAGTGCAGTGATGAGTCATCGATGAGTCATCATGCTGACTCAGCCCCCCCTCTGGAGAGAGGAAGGAGTTGGTCAAGGATGTGCTGGGAGGAATGGGTGCGAGAGGAGGAAACTGTTCCCTACCCCCCTGGAAGGAAGGAGTTTTCTGGTAAGATTGGGAAGGGAGAAGGGGTGGAATGTGGGAAGGCCAGAGTCAGAAAAGGTGGGTGTTGGTGGGTTTGGGATGAGAAAGGCTGGAAATCGTCATGAAGGAGGGTTCGGATGGAAAATTGAAGTTTAGATTTGGAATCTGCGTGAAATTTTGGGCAGGGAGGGAAGGCAGGGAGAAGTTTTCCTGAGAGGCAAAGGGTGGAATCTCTGAAAACGTCAGAGTTGGAAAAAGGCGGGTGTTGATGGTTTTGGGATGAGAAAAGTCGTTTTTCGGCTTGAAGGAGACCTCGGATGGGAAAACGGAGGCCAGATTCGGAATCTACGTGAAATTTTGTGTTAGGAAGGATGTTTCCAGCGACATCGGAGAGAAAAAGTTTTGAGGACGTCCCCCCCCCTCCTGTCAAACTTCCAACTTTGGTGTTAGAGATCGTAGAAAGTCGTGTGATAGCTCATTTGAAAGCTAAGAGTGAGAAAAATGCAGTGGAAAGCTCAGTTTGGTCCTATTTTCCTGTGTTTAGGGAGGAAAATGGCAGGAAAACCTCAAAGTTGGAAAAGTCAGGTTTTGGATGTTTTGGGATGAGAAAGTCCATTTTTCGACATGAAGGAGACCTCGGATGGCAAAACGGAGGCCAGATTCGGAATCTACGTGAAATGTTGGGTTAGGAAGGATGTTTCCAGCGACATCGGAGAGAAAAAGTTTTGAGGACGTCCCCGTCCTGTCAAACTTCCAACTTTGGTGTTAGAGATCGTAGAAAGTCGTGTGATAGCTCATTTGAAAGCTAAGAGTGAGAAAAATGCAGTAGAAAGCTCAGTTTGGTCCTATTTTCCTGGGTTTAGGGAGGAAAATGGCAGGAAAACCTCAGAGTTGGAAAAGTCAGGTTTTGGATGTTTTGGGATGAGAAAAGTCGTTTTTCGACATGAAGGAGTGCTCGGATGGGAAAATGGAGTGCAAATTCGGACGTTTTGTCCAATGTTGGCTCTAGGAACATCTTTCTAGCTGAATCGAAGAGAAAAAGTTCTGACCTCCCCCCCCCTCGGCAGCAATGTTCCAACTTTGGTGTTAGAGATCGTAGAAAGTCGTGTGATAGCTCATTCGAAAGCTGAGAGTGAGACAAATTCAGTGGAAGACACGGCTTGTTCCTATCTGCCTTCGTATAGATGTGAGTCGTCATTGAAAATTTGGGACATTGGCGAAAAAACGACAGAGTTAGAATTTTTACAAAAATCGCTCTAGCGGATGAACCAAGCCTGGGACGGGAAAACAGAGACCAGATTTGGAATCTACGTGAAATTTTGTGTTAAGAAGGATGTTTCCAGCGACATCGGAGAGAAAAAGTTTTGAGGACGCCCCCCCCCTCTCCTGTCAAACTTCCAACTTTGGTGTTAGAGATCGTAGAAAGTCGTGTGATAGCTCATTTGAAAGCTAAGAGTGAGAAAAATGCAGTGGAAAGCTCAGTTTGGTCCTATTTTCCTGGGTTTAGGGAGGAAAATGGCAGGAAAACCTCAAAGTTGGAAAAGTCAGGTTTTGGATGTTTTGGGATGAGAAAGTCCATTTTTCGACATGAAGGAGACCTTGGATGGCAAAATGGAGGCCAGATTCGGAATCTACGTGAAATGTTGGGTTAGGAAGGATGTTTCCAGCGACATCAGAGAGAAAAAGTTTTGAGGACGTCCCCCTCCTGTCAAACTTCCAACTTTGGTGTTAGAGATCGTAGAAAGTCGTGTGATAGCTCATTTGAAAGCTAAGAGTGAGAAAAATGCAGTGGAAAGCTCAGTTTGGTCCTATTTTCCTGGGTTTAGGGAGGAAAATGGCAGGAAAACCTCAGAGTTGGAAAAGTCAGGTTTTGGATGTTTTGGGATGAGAAAGTCCATTTTTCGACATGAAGGAGACCTCGGATGGCAAAACGGATGCCAGATTCGGAATCTACGTGAAATGTTGGGTCATGAAGGATGTTTCGAGCGACATCGGAGAGAAAAAGTTTTGAGGACGCCCCCCCTCCTGTCAAACTTCCAACTTTGGTGTTAGAGATCGTAGAAAGTCGTGTGATAGCTCATTTGAAAGCTAAGAGTGAGAAAAATGCAGTGGAAAGCTCTGTTTGGTCCTATTTTTCTGGGGTCAGGGAGGAAAATGCAGGAAAACGTCAGAGTTGGAAAAGTCAGGTTTTGGATGTTTTGGGATGAGAAAGTCCATTTTTCGACATGAAGGAGACCTTGGATGGCAAAATGGAGGCCAGATTCGGAATCTACGTGAAATGTTGGGTTAGGAAGGATGTTTCCAGCGACATCGGAGAGAAAAAGTTTTGAGGACGTCCCCCTCCTGTCAAACTTCCAACTTTGGTGTTAGAGATCGTAGAAAGTCGTGTGATAGCTCATTTGAAAGCTAAGAGTGAGAAAAATGCAGTGGAAAGCTCAGTTTGGTCCTATTTTCCTGGGTTTAGGGAGGAAAATGGCAGGAAAACCTCAAAGTTGGAAAAGTCAGGTTTTGGATGTTTTGGGATGAGAAAGTCCATTTTTCGACATGAAGGAGACCTCGGATGGCAAAACGGAGGCCAGATTCGGAATCTACGTGAAATGTTGGGTTAGGAAGGATGTTTCCAGCGACATCGCAGAGAAAAAGTTCTGACCTCCGCCCCCTCCTGTCAAACTTCCAACTTTGGTGTTAGAGATCGTAGAAAGTCGTGTGATAGCTCATTTGAAAGCTAAGAGTGAGAAAAATGCAGTGGAAAGCTCAGTTTGGTCCTTTTTTCCTGGGTTCAGGGAGAAAAATGGCAGGAAAACCTCAGTTGGAAAAGTCAGGTTTTGGATGTTTTGGGATGAGAAAAGTCGTTTTTCGACATGAAGGAGTGCTCGGATGGGAAAATGGATTGCAAATTCGGACGTTTTGGCCAATGTTGGGTCTAGGAACATCTTTCTAGCTCAATCGAAGAGAAAAAGTTCTGACCTCCCCCCCCCTCGGCAGCGATCTTCCAACTTTGGTGTTAGAGATCGTAGAAAGTCGTGTGATAGCTCATTTGAAAGCTGAGAGTGAGACAAATTCAGTGGAAGCTCGGCTTGTTCCTATCTGCTTTCGTATAGATTCGAGTCGTCATTGAAAATTTGGGACATTGGCGAAAAAACGACAGAGTTAGAATTTTTACGAAAATTGCTCTAGCGGATGAACCAAGCCTGGGACGGGAAAACAGAGACCAGATTTGGAATCTACGTGAAATGTTGGGTTAGGAAGGATGTTTCCAGCGACATCGGAGAGAAAAAGTTTTGAGGACGTTCCCCTCCTGTCAAACTTCCAACTTTGGTGTTAGAGATCGTAGAAAGTCGTGTGATAGCTCATTTGAAAGCTAAGAGTGAGAAAAATGCAGTGGAAAGCTCAGTTTGGTCCTATTTTCCTGGGTTCAGGGAGGAAAATGCAGGAAAACGTCAGAGTTGGAAAAGTCAGGTTTTGGATGTTTTGGGATGAGAAAGTCCATTTTTCGACATGAAGGAGACCTCGGATGGCAAAACGGAGGCCAGATTCGGAATCTACGTGAAATGTTGGGTTAGGAAGGATGTTTCCAGCGACATCGGAGAGAAAAAGTTTTGAGGACGTCCCCCTCCTGTCAAACTTCCAACTTTGGTGTTAGAGATCGTAGAAAGTCGTGTGATAGCTCATTTGAAAGCTAAGAGTGAGAAAAATGCAGTGGAAAGCTCAGTTTGGTCCTATTTTCCTGGGTTTAGGGAGGAAAATGGCAGGAAAACCTCAGAGTTGGAAAAGTCAGGTTTTGGATGTTTTGGGATGAGAAAGTCCATTTTTCGACATGAAGGAGACCTTGGATGGCAAAACGGAGGCCAGATTCGGAATCTACGTGAAATGTTGGGTTAGGAAGGATGTTTCCAGCGACATCGGAGAGAAAAAGTTTTGAGGACGTCCCCGTCCTGTCAAACTTCCAACTTTGGTGTTAGAGATCGTAGAAAGTCGTGTGATAGCTCATTTGAAAGCTAAGAGTGAGAAAAATGCAGTGGAAAGCTCAGTTTGGTCCTATTTTCCTGGGTTTAGGGAGGAAAATGGCAGGAAAACCTCAAAGTTGGAAAAGTCAGGTTTTGGATGTTTTGGGATGAGAAAGTCCATTTTTCGACATGAAGGAGACCTCGGATGGCAAAACGGAGGCCAGATTCGGAATCTACGTGAAATTTTGGGTTAGGAAGGATGTTTCCAGCGACATCGGAGAGAAAAAGTTTTGAGGACGCCCCCCCTCCTGTCAAACTTCCAACTTTGGTGTTAGAGATCGTAGAAAGTCGTGTGATAGCTCATTTGAAAGCTAAGAGTGAGAAAAATGCAGTGGAAAGCTCAGTTTGGTCCTATTTTCCTGGGTTTAGGGAGGAAAATGGCAGGAAAACCTCAGAGTTGGAAAAGTCAGGTTTTGGATGTTTTGGGATGAGAAAGTCCATTTTTCGACATGAAGATGACCTCGGATGGCAAAACGGAGGCCAGATTCGGAATCTACGTGAAATTTTGGGTTATGAAGGATGTTTCCAGCGACATCGGAGAGAAAAAGTTTTGAGGACGCCCCCCCTCCTGTCAAACTTCCAACTTTGGTGTTAGAGATCGTAGAAAGTCGTGTGATAGCTCATTTGAAAGCTAAGAGTGAGAAAAATGCAGTGGAAAGCTCAGTTTGGTCCTATTTTCCTGGGTTTAGGGAGGAAAATGGCAGGAAAACCTCAAAGTTGGAAAAGTCAGGTTTTGGATGTTTTGGGATGAGAAAGTCCATTTTTCGACATGAAGGAGACCTCGGATGGCAAAACGGAGGCCAGATTCGGAATCTACGTGAAATGTTGGGTTAGGAAGGATGTTTCCAGCGACATCGCAGAGAAAAAGTTCTGACCTCCCCCCCCCTCCTGTCAAACTTCCAACTTTGGTGTTAGAGATCGTAGAAAGTCGTGTGATAGCTCATTTGAAAGCTAAGAGTGAGAAAAATGCAGTGGAAAGCTCAGTTTGGTCCTATTTTCCTGGGTTCAGGGAGGAAAATGGCAGGAAAACCTCAGAGTTGGAAAAGTCAGGTTTTGGATGTTTTGGGATGAGAAAAGTCGTTTTTCGACATGAAGGAGTGCTCGGATGGGAAAATGGATTGCAAATTCGGACGTTTTGGCCAATGTTGGGTCTAGGAACATCTTTCTAGCTCAATCGAAGAGCAAAAGTTCTGACCTCCCCCCCCTCGGCAGCGATCTTCCAACTTTGGTGTTAGAGATCGTAGAAAGTCGTGTGATAGCTCATTTGAAAGCTGAGAGTGAGACAAATTCAGTGGAAGATACGGCTTGTTCCTATCTGCCTTCGTATAGATGTGAGTCGTCATTGAAAATTCGGGACATTGGCGAAAAAACGACAGAGTTAGAATTTTTACGAAAATCGCTCTAGCGGATGAACCAAGCCTGGGACGGGAAAACAGAGACCAGATTTGGAATCTACGTGAAATGTTGGGTTAGGAAGGATGTTTCCAGCAACATCGGAGAGAAAAAGTTTTGAGGACGTCCCCCGTCCTGTCAAACTTCCAACTTTGTTGTTAGAGATCGTAGAAAGTCGTGTGATAGCTCATTTGAAAGCTAAGAGTGAGAAAAATGCAGTGGAAAGCTCAGTTTGGTCCTATTTTCCTGGGTTTAGGGAGGAAAATGGCAGGAAAACCTCAAAGTTGGAAAAGTCAGGTTTTGGATGTTTTGGGATGAGAAAGTCCATTTTTCGACATGAAGGAGACCTCGGATGGCAAAATGGAGGCCAGATTCGGAATCTACGTGAAATGTTGGGTTAGGAAGGATGTTTCCAGCGACATCGGAGAGAAAAAGTTTTGAGGACGTCCCCCTCCTGTCAAACTTCCAACTTTGGTGTTAGAGATCGTAGAAAGTCGTGTGATAGCTCATTTGAAAGCTAAGAGTGAGAAAAATGCAGTGGAAAGCTCAGTTTGGTCCTATTTTCCTGGGTTTAGGGAGAAAAATGGCAGGAAAACCTCAGAGTTGGAAAAGTCAGGTTTTGGATGTTTTGGGATGAGAAAGTCCATTTTTCGACATGAAGGAGACCTTGGATGGCAAAACGGAGGCCAGATTCGGAATCTACGTGAAATGTTGGGTTAGGAAGGATGTTTCCAGCGACATCGGAGAGAAAAAGTTTTGAGGACGTCCCCGTCCTGTCAAACTTCCAACTTTGGTGTTAGAGATCGTAGAAAGTCGTGTGATAGCTCATTTGAAAGCTAAGAGTGAGAAAAATGCAGTGGAAAGCTCAGTTTGGTCCTATTTTCCTGGGTTTAGGGAGGAAAATGGCAGGAAAACCTCAGAGTTGGAAAAGTCAGGTTTTGGATGTTTTGGGATGAGAAAGTCCATTTTTCGACATGAAGATGACCTCGGATGGCAAAACGGAGGCCAGATTCGGAATCTACGTGAAATGTTGGGTCATGAAGGATGTTTCGAGCGACATCGGAGAGAAAAAGGTCTGACCTCCCCCCCTCTTGTCAAACTTCCAACTTTGGTGTTAGAGATCGTAGAAAGTCGTGTGATAGCTCATTTGAAAGCTAAGAGTGAGAAAAATGCAGTGGAAAGCTCAGTTTGGTCCTATTTTCCTGGGTTTAGGGAGGAAAATGGCAGGAAAACGTCAGAGTTGGAAAAGTCAGGTTTTGGATGTTTTGGGATGAGAAAAGTCCATTTTTCGACATGAAGGAGTGCTCGGATGGGAAAATGGAGTGCAAATTCGGACGTTTTGGCCAATGTTGGGACTAGGAACATCTTTCTAGCTCAATCGGAGAGAAAAAGTTTTGAGGACGCCCCCCCTCCTGTCAAACTTCCAACTTTGGTGTTAGAGATCGTAGAAAGTCGTGTGATAGCTCATTTGAAAGCTGAGAGTGAGACAAATTCAGTGGAAGACACGGCTTGTTCCTATCTGCCTTCGTATAGATGTGAGTCGTCATTGAAAATTTGGGACATTGGCGAAAAAACGACAGAGTTAGAATTTTTACGAAAATCGCTCTAGCGGATGAACCAAGCCTGGGACGGGAAAACAGAGACCAGATTTGGAATCTACGTGAAATGTTGGGTTAGGAAGGATGTTTCCAGCGACATCGGAGAGAAAAAGTTTTGAGGACGTCCCCCCCCTCCTGTCAAACTTCCAACTTTGGTGTTAGAGATCGTAAAAAGTCGTGTGATAGCTCATTTGAAAGCTAAGAGTGAGAAAAATGCAGTGGAAAGCTCAGTTTGGTCCTATTTTCCTGGGTTTAGGGAGGAAAATGGCAGGAAAACCTCAAAGTTGGAAAAGTCAGGTTTTGGATGTTTTGGGATGAGAAAGTCCATTTTTCGACATGAAGGAGACCTCGGATGGCAAAACGGAGGCCAGATTCGGAATCTACGTGAAATGTTGGGTTAGGAAGGATGTTTCCAGCGACATCGGAGAGAAAAAGTTTTGAGGACGTCCCCGTCCTGTCAAACTTCCAACTTTGGTGTTAGAGATCGTAGAAAGTCGTGTGATAGCTCATTTGAAAGCTAAGAGTGAGAAAAATGCAGTGGAAAGCTCAGTTTGGTCCTATTTTCCTGGGTTCAGGGAGGAAAATGCAGGAAAACGTCAGAGTTGGAAAAGTCAGGTTTTGGATGTTTTGGGATGAGAAAAGTCGTTTTTCGACATGAAGGAGTGCTCGGATGGGAAAATGGATTGCAAATTCGGACGTTTTGGCCAATGTTGGGTCTAGGAACATCTTTCTAGCTCAATCGAAGAGAAAAAGTTCTGACCTCCCCCCCTCGGCAGCGATCTTCCAACTTTGGTGTTAGAGATCGTAGAAAGTCGTGTGATAGCTCATTTGAAAGCTGAGAGTGAGACAAATTCAGTGGAAGATACGGCTTGTTCCTATCTGCCTTCGTATAGATGTGAGTCGTCATTGAAAATTCGGGACATTGGCGAAAAAACGACAGAGTTAGAATTTTTACGAAAATCGCTCTAGCGGATGAACCAAGCCTGGGACGGGAAAACAGAGACCAGATTTGGAATCTACGTGAAATGTTGGGTTAGGAAGGATGTTTCCAGCAACATCGGAGAGAAAAAGTTTTGAGGACGTCCCCCCCTCCTGTCAAACTTCCAACTTTGGTGTTAGAGATCGTAGAAAGTCGTGTGATAGCTCATTTGAAAGCTAAGAGTGAGAAAAATGCAGTGGAAAGCTCAGTTTGGTCCTATTTTCCTGGGTTTAGGGAGGAAAATGGCAGGAAAACCTCAAAGTTGGAAAAGTCAGGTTTTGGATGTTTTGGGATGAGAAAGTCCATTTTTCGACATGAAGGAGACCTCGGATGGCAAAACGGAGGCCAGATTCGGAATCTACGTGAAATGTTGGGTCATGAAGGATGTTTCGAGCGACATCGGAGAGAAAAAGTTATGACCTCCCCCCCCCCTCCTGTCAAACTTCCAACTTTGGTGTTAGAGATCGTAGAAAGTCGTGTGATAGCTCATTTGAAAGCTAAGAGTGAGAAAAATGCAGTGGAAAGCTCAGTTTGGTCCTATTTTCCTGGGTTTAGGGAGGAAAATGGCAGGAAAACCTCAGAGTTGGAAAAGTCAGGTTTTGGATGTTTTGGGATGAGAAAGTCCATTTTTCGACATGAAGGAGTGCTCGGATGGGAAAATGGAGTGCAAATTCGGACGTTTTGGCCAATGTTGGGTCTAGGAACATCTTTCTAGCTCAATCGAAGAGAAAAAGTTCTGACCTCCCCCCCCTCGGCAGCGATCTTCCAACTTTGGTGTTAGAGATCGTAGAAAGTCGTGTGATAGCTCATTTGAAAGCTGAGAGTGAGACAAATTCAGTGGAAGACACGGCTTGTTCCTATCTGCCTTCGTATAGATGTGAGTCGTCATTGAAAATTTGGGACATTGGCGAAAAAACGACAGAGTTAGAATTTTTACGAAAATCGCTCTAGCGGATGAACCAAGCCTGGGACGGGAAAACAGAGACCAGATTTGGAATCTACGTGAAATGTTGGGTTAGGAAGGATGTTTCCAGCGACATCGGAGAGAAAAAGTTTTGAGGACGTCCCCCCCTCCTGTCAAACTTCCAACTTTGGTGTTAGAGATCGTAGAAAGTCGTGTGATAGCTCATTTGAAAGCTAAGAGTGAGAAAAATGCAGTGGAAAGCTCAGTTTGGTCCTATTTTCCTGGGTTTAGGGAGGAAAATGGCAGGAAAACCTCAAAGTTGGAAAAGTCAGGTTTTGGATGTTTTGGGATGAGAAAGTCCATTTTTCGACATGAAGGAGACCTCGGATGGCAAAACGGAGGCCAGATTCGGAATCTACGTGAAATGTTGGGTTAGGAAGGATGTTTCCAGCGACATCGGAGAGAAAAAGTTCTGACCTCCCCCCTCCTGTCAAACTTCCAACTTTGGTGTTAGAGATCGTAGAAAGTCGTGTGATAGCTCATTTGAAAGCTAAGAGTGAGAAAAATGCAGTGGAAAGCTCAGTTTGGTCCTATTTTCCTGGGTTTAGGGAGGAAAATGGCAGGAAAACCTCAAAGTTGGAAAAGTCAGGTTTTGGATGTTTTGGGATGAGAAAGTCCATTTTTCGACATGAAGGAGACCTCGGATGGCAAAACGGAGGCCAGATTCGGAATCTACGTGAAATGTTGGGTCACGAAGGATGTTTCCAGCGGCATCGGAGAGAAAAAGTTCTGACCTGCCCCCCTCCTGTCAAACTTCCAACTTTGGTGTTAGAGATCGTAGAAAGTCGTGTGATAGCTCATTTGAAAGCTAAGAGTGAGAAAAATGCAGTGGAAAGCTCAGTTTGGTCCTATTTTCCTGGGTTTAGGGAGGAAAATGGCAGGAAAACGTCAGAGTTGGAAAAGTCAGGTTTTGGATGTTTTGGGATGAGAAAAGTCGTTTTTCGACATGAAGGAGTGCTCGGATGGGAAAACGGAGTGCAAATTCGGACGTTTTGGCCAATGTTGGGTCTAGGAACTTATTTCCAGCTCAATCGGAGAGAAAAAGTTCTGACCTCCCCCCCCCCTCGGCAGCGATCTTCCAACTTTGGTGTTAGAGATCGTAGAAAGTCGTGTGATAGCTCATTTGAAAGCTAAGAGTGAGAAAAATGCAGTGGAAAGCTCAGTTTGGTCCTATTTTCCTGTGTTTAGGGAGGAAAATGGCAGGAAAACCTCAGAGTTGGAAAAGTCAGGTTTTGGATGTTTTGGGATGAGAAAGTCCATTTTTCGACATGAAGGAGACCTCGGATGGCAAAACGGAGGCCAGATTCGGAATCTACGTGAAATGTTGGGTCATGAAGAATGTTTCCAGCGACATCGGAGAGAAAAAGTTTTGAGGACGTCCCCGTCCTGTCAAACTTCCAACTTTGGTGTTAGAGATCGTAGAAAGTCGTGTGATAGCTCATTTGAAAGCTAAGAGTGAGAAAAATGCAGTGGAAAGCTCAGTTTGGTCCTATTTTCCTGGGTTCAGGGAGGAAAATGGCAGGAAAACCTCAAAGTTGGAAAAGTCAGGTTTTGGATGTTTTGGGATGAGAAAGTCCATTTTTCGACATGAAGGAGACCTCGGATGGCAAAACGGAGGCCAGATTCGGAATCTACGTGAAATGTTGGGTCATGAAGGATGTTTCGAGCGACATCGGAGAGAAAAAGTTCTGACCTCCCCCCCCTCCTGTCAAACTTCCAACTTTGGTGTTAGAGATCGTAGAAAGTCGTGTGATAGCTCATTTGAAAGCTAAGAGTGAGAAAAATGCAGTGGAAAGCTCAGTTTGGTCCTATTTTCCTGGGTTTAGGGAGGAAAATGGCACGAAAACGTCAGAGTTGGAAAAGTCAGGTTTTGGATGTTTTGGGATGAGAAAAGTCGTTTTTCGACATGAAGGAGTGCTCGGATGGGAAAATGGAGTGCAAATTCGGACGTTTTGGCCAATGTTGGGTCTAGGAACATCTTTCTAGCTCAATCGAAGAGAAAAAGTTCTGACCTCCCCCCCTCGGCAGCGATCTTCCAACTTTGGTTCTAGAGATCGTAGAAAGTCGTGTGATAGCTCATTTGAAAGCTGAGAGTGAGAAAAATTCAGTGGAAGACACGGCTTGTTCCTATCTGCCTTCGTATAGATGTGAGTCGTCATTGAAAATTTGGGACATTGGCGAAAAAACGACAGAGTTAGAATTTTTACGAAAATCGCTCTAGCGGATGAACCAAGCCTGGGACGGGAAAACAGAGACCAGATTTGGAATCTACGTGAAATGTTGTGTTAGGAAGGATGTTTCCAGCAATATCGGAGAGAAAAAGTTTTGAGGACGCCCCCCCCCTCCTGTCAAACTTCCAACTTTGATGTTAGAGATCGTAGAAAGTCGTGTGATAGCTCATTTGAAAGCTAAGAGTGAGAAAAATGCAGTGGAAAGCTCAGTTTGGTCCTATTTTCCTGGGTTTAGGGAGGAAAATGGCAGGAAAACCTCAAAGTTGGAAAAGTCAGGTTTTGGATGTTTTGGGATGAGAAAGTCCATTTTTCGACATGAAGGAGACCTCGGATGGCAAAACGGAGGCCAGATTCGGAATCTACGTGAAATGTTGGGTCATGAAGGATGTTTCGAGCGACATCGGAGAGAAAAAGTTCTGACCTCCCCCCCCTCCTGTCAAACTTCCAACTTTGGTGTTAGAGATCGTAGAAAGTCGTGTGATAGCTCATTTGAAAGCTAAGAGTGAGAAAAATGCAGTGGAAAGCTCAGTTTGGTCCTATTTTCCTGGGTTTAGGGAGGAAAATGGCAGGAAAACCTCAGTTGGAAAAGTCAGGTTTTGGATGTTTTGGGATGAGAAAGTCCATTTTTCGACATGAAGGAGACCTCGGATGGCAAAACGGAGGCCAGATTCGGAATCTACGTGAAATGTTGGGTCATGAAGGATGTTTCGAGCGACATCGGAGAGAAAAAGTTCTGACCTCCCCCCCTCCTGTCAAACTTCCAACTTTGGTGTTAGAGATCGTAGAAAGTCGTGTGATAGCTCATTTGAAAGCTAAGAGTGAGAAAAATGCAGTGGAAAGCTCAGTTTGGTCCTATTTTCCTGGGTTTAGGGAGGAAAATGGCACGAAAACGTCAGAGTTGGAAAAGTCAGGTTTTGGATGTTTTGGGATGAGAAAAGTCGTTTTTCGACATGAAGGAGTGCTCGGATGGGAAAATGGAGTGCAAATTCGGACGTTTTGGCCAATGTTGGGTCTAGGAACATCTTTCTAGCTCAATCGAAGAGAAAAAGTTCTGACCTCCCCCCCTCGGCAGCGATCTTCCAACTTTGGTGCTTGAGATCGTAGAAAGTCGTGTGATAGCTCATTTGAAAGCTGAGAGTGAGAAAAATTCAGTGGAAGACACGGCTTGTTCCTATCTGCCTTCGTATAGATGTGAGTCGTCATTGAAAATTTGGGACATTGGCGAAAAAACGACAGAGTTAGAATTTTTACGAAAATCGCTCTAGCGGATGAACCAAGCCTGGGACGGGAAAACAGAGACCAGATTTGGAATCTACGTGAAATGTTGGGTTAGGAAGGATGTTTCCAGCGACATCGGAGAGAAAAAGTTTTGAGGACGTCCCCCCCCTCCTGTCAAACTTCCAACTTTGGTGTTAGAGATCGTAGAAAGTCGTGTGATAGCTCATTTGAAAGCTAAGAGTGAGAAAAATGCAGTGGAAAGCTCAGTTTGGTCCTATTTTCCTGGGTTTAGGGAGGAAAATGGCAGGAAAACCTCAAAGTTGGAAAAGTCAGGTTTTGGATGTTTTGGGATGAGAAAGTCCATTTTTCGACATGAAGGAGACCTCGGATGGCAAAACGGAGGCCAGATTCGGAATCTACGTGAAATGTTGGGTCATGAAGGATGTTTCGAGCGACATCGGAGAGAAAAAGTTCTGACCTCCCCCCCCTCCTGTCAAACTTCCAACTTTGGTGTTAGAGATCGTAGAAAGTCGTGTGATAGCTCATTTGAAAGCTAAGAGTGAGAAAAATGCAGTGGAAAGCTCAGTTTGGTCCTATTTTCCTGGTTTAGGGAGGAAAATGGCAGGAAAACCTCAAAGTTGGAAAAGTCAGGTTTTGGATGTTTTGGGATGAGAAAGTCCATTTTTCGACATGAAGGAGACCTCGGATGGCAAAACGGAGGCCAGATTCGGAATCTACGTGAAATGTTGGGTCATGAAGGATGTTTCGAGCGACATCGGAGAGAAAAAGTTCTGACCTCCCCCCCCTCCTGTCAAACTTCCAACTTTGGTGTTAGAGATCGTAGAAAGTCGTGTGATAGCTCATTTGAAAGCTAAGAGTGAGAAAAATGCAGTGGAAAGCTCAGTTTGGTCCTATTTTCCTGGGTTCAGGGAGGAAAATGCAGGAAAACGTCAGAGTTGGAAAAGTCAGGTTTTGGATGTTTTGGGATGAGAAAAGTCGTTTTTCGACATGAAGGAGTGCTCGGATGGGAAAATGGAGTGCAAATTCGGACGTTTTGGCCAATGTTGGGTCTAGGAACATCTTTCTAGCTCAATCGAAGAGAAAAAGTTCTGACCTCCCCCCTCGGCAGCGATCTTCCAACTTTGGTGCTTGAGATCGTAGAAAGTCGTGTGATAGCTCGTTTGAAAGCTGAGAGTGAGAAAAATTCAGTGGAAGACACGGCTTGTTCCTATCTGCCTTCGTATAGATGTGAGTCGTCATTGAAAATTTGGGTCATTGGCGAAAAAACGACAGAGTTAGAATTTTTACGAAAATTGCTCTAGCGATGAACCAAGCCTGGGACGGGAAAACAGAGACCAGATTTGGAATCTACGTGAAATGTTGGGTTAGGAAGGATGTTTCCAGCGACATCGGAGAGAAAAAGTTTTGAGGACGTCCCCCCCCTCCTGTCAAACTTCCAACTTTGGTGTTAGAGATCGTAGAAAGTCGTGTGATAGCTCATTTGAAAGCTAAGAGTGAGAAAAATGCAGTGGAAAGCTCAGTTTGGTCCTATTTTCCTGGTTTAGGGAGGAAAATGGCAGGAAAACCTCAAAGTTGGAAAAGTCAGGTTTTGGATGTTTTGGGATGAGAAAGTCCATTTTTCGACATGAAGGAGACCTCGGATGGCAAAACGGAGGCCAGATTCGGAATCTACGTGAAATGTTGGGTCATGAAGGATGTTTCGAGCGACATCGGAGAGAAAAAGTTTTGAGGACGCCCCCCCTCCTGTCAAACTTCCAACTTTGGTGTTAGAGATCGTAGAAAGTCGTGTGATAGCTCATTTGAAAGCTAAGAGTGAGAAAAATGCAGTGGAAAGCTCAGTTTGGTCCTATTTTCCTGGGTTTAGGGAGGAAAATGGCAGGAAAACCTCAGAGTTGGAAAAGTCAGGTTTTGGATGTTTTGGGATGAGAAAGTCCATTTTTCGACATGAAGGAGACCTCGGATGGCAAAACGGAGGCCAGATTCGGAATCTACGTGAAATGTTGGGTCATGAAGGATGTTTCGAGCGACATCGGAGAGAAAAAGTTCTGACCTCCCCCCCTCCTGTCAAACTTCCAACTTTGGTGTTAGAGATCGTAGAAAGTCGTGTGATAGCTCATTTGAAAGCTAAGAGTGAGAAAAATGCAGTGGAAAGCTCAGTTTGGTCCTATTTTCCTGGGTTCAGGGAGGAAAATGCAGGAAAACGTCAGAGTTGGAAAAGTCAGGTTTTGGATGTTTTGGGATGAGAAAAGTCGTTTTTCGACATGAAGGAGTGCTCGGATGGGAAAATGGAGTGCAAATTCGGACGTTTTGGCCAATGTTGGGTCTAGGAACATCTTTCTAGCTCAATCGAAGAGAAAAAGTTCTGACCTCCCCCCCCTCGGCAGCGATCTTCCAACTTTGGTGCTTGAGATCGTAGAAAGTCGTGTGATAGCTCGTTTGAAAGCTGAGAGTGAGACAAATTCAGTGGAAGACACGGCTTGTTCCTATCTGCCTTCGTATAGATGTGAGTCGTCATTGAAAATTTGGGACATTGGCGAAAAAACGACAGAGTTAGAATTTTTACGAAAATCGCTCTAGCGGATGAACCAAGCCTGGGACGGGAAAACAGAGACCAGATTTGGAATCTACGTGAAATGTTGGGTTAGGAAGGATGTTTCCAGCGACATCGGAGAGAAAAAGCTCTGACCTCCCCCCCCCCCTCCTGTCAAACTTCCAACTTTGGTGTTAGAGATCGTAGAAAGTCGTGTGATAGCTCATTTGAAAGCTAAGAGTGAGAAAAATGCAGTGGAAAGCTCAGTTTGGTCCTATTTTCCTGGGTTTAGGGAGGAAAATGGCAGGAAAACCTCAAAGTTGGAAAAGTCAGGTTTTGGATGTTTTGGGATGAGAAAGTCCATTTTTCGACATGAAGGAGACCTCGGATGGCAAAACGGAGGCCAGATTCGGAATCTACGTGAAATTTTGGGTTATGAAGGATGTTTCCAGCGACATCGGAGAGAAAAAGTTTTGAGGACGCCCCCCCTCCTGTCAAACTTCCAACTTTGGTGTTAGAGATCGTAGAAAGTCGTGTGATAGCTCATTTGAAAGCTAAGAGTGAGAAAAATGCAGTGGAAAGCTCAGTTTGGTCCTATTTTCCTGGGTTTAGGGAGGAAAATGGCAGGAAAACCTCAGAGTTGGAAAAGTCAGGTTTTGGATGTTTTGGGATGAGAAAGTCCATTTTTCGACATGAAGGAGACCTCGGATGGCAAAACGGAGGCCAGATTCGGAATCTACGTGAAATGTTGGGTCATGAAGGATGTTTCGAGCGACATCGGAGAGAAAAAGTTCTGACCTCCCCCCTCCTGTCAAACTTCCAACTTTGGTGTTAGAGATCGTAGAAAGTCGTGTGATAGCTCATTTGAAAGCTAAGAGTGAGAAAAATGCAGTGGAAAGCTCAGTTTGGTCCTATTTTCCTGGGTTTAGGGAGGAAAATGGCACGAAAACGTCAGAGTTGGAAAAGTCAGGTTTTGGATGTTTTGGGATGAGAAAAGTCGTTTTTCGACATGAAGGAGTGCTCGGATGGGAAAATGGAGTGCAAATTCGGACGTTTTGGCCAATGTTGGGTCTAGGAACATCTTTCTAGCTCAATCGAAGAGAAAAAGTTCTGACCTCCCCCCTCGGCAGCGATCTTCCAACTTTGGTGTTAGAGATCGTAGAAAGTCGTGTGATAGCTCATTTGAAAGCTGAGAGTGAGACAAATTCAGTGGAAGACACGGCTTGTTCCTATCTGCCTTCGTATAGATGTGAGTCGTCATTGAAAATTTGGGACATTGGCGAAAAAACGACAGAGTTAGAATTTTTACGAAAATCGCTCTAGCGGATGAACCAAGCCTGGGACGGGAAAACAGAGACCAGATTTGGAATCTACGTGAAATGTTGGGTTAGGAAGGATGTTTCCAGCGACATCGGAGAGAAAAAGTTTTGAGGACGCCCCCCCTCCTGTCAAACTTCCAACTTTGGTGTTAGAGATCGTAGAAAGTCGTGTGATAGCTCATTTGAAAGCTAAGAGTGAGAAAAATGCAGTGGAAAGCTCAGTTTGGTCCTATTTTCCTGGGTTTAGGGAGGAAAATGGCAGGAAAACCTCAAAGTTGGAAAAGTCAGGTTTTGGATGTTTTGGGATGAGAAAGTCCATTTTTCGACATGAAGGAGACCTCGGATGGCAAAACGGAGGCCAGATTCGGAATCTACGTGAAATGTTGGGTCATGAAGGATGTTTCGAGCGACATCGGAGAGAAAAAGTTCTGACCTCCCCCCCCTCCTGTCAAACTTCCAACTTTGGTGTTAGAGATCGTAGAAAGTCGTGTGATAGCTCATTTGAAAGCTAAGAGTGAGAAAAATGCAGTGGAAAGCTCAGTTTGGTCCTATTTTCCTGGGTTTAGGGAGGAAAATGGCAGGAAAACCTCAGAGTTGGAAAAGTCAGGTTTTGGATGTTTTGGGATGAGAAAGTCCATTTTTCGACATGAAGGAGACCTCGGATGGCAAAACGGAGGCCAGATTCGGAATCTACGTGAAATGTTGGGTCATGAAGGATGTTTCGAGCGACATCGGAGAGAAAAAGTTCTGACCTCCCCCCCCTCCTGTCAAACTTCCAACTTTGGTGTTAGAGATCGTAGAAAGTCGTGTGATAGCTCATTTGAAAGCTAAGAGTGAGAAAAATGCAGTGGAAAGCTCAGTTTGGTCCTATTTTCCTGGGTTCAGGGAGGAAAATGGCAGGAAAACGTCAGAGTTGGAAAAGTCAGGTTTTGGATGTTTTGGGATGAGAAAAGTCGTTTTCGACATGAAGGAGTGCTCGGATGGGAAAATGGAGTGCAAATTCGGACGTTTCGGCCAATGTTGGGTCTAGGAACATCTTTCTAGCTCAATCGAAGAGAAAAAGTTCTGACCTCCCCCCCTCGGCAGCGATCTTCCAACTTTGGTGCTTGAGATCGTAGAAAGTCGTGTGATAGCTCATTTGAAAGCTGAGAGTGAGACAAATTCAGTGGAAGACACGGCTTGTTCCTATCTGCCTTCGTATAGATGTGAGTCGTCATTGAAAATTTGGGACATTGGCGAAAAAACGACAGAGTTAGAATTTTTACGAAAATCGCTCTAGCGGATGAACCAAGCCTGGGACGGGAAAACAGAGACCAGATTTGGAATCTACGTGAAATGTTGGGTTAGGAAGGATGTTTCCAGCGACATCGGAGAGAAAAAGTTTTGAGGACGTCCCCCCCCTCCTGTCAAACTTCCAACTTTGGTGTTAGAGATCGTAGAAAGTCGTGTGATAGCTCATTTGAAAGCTAAGAGTGAGAAAAATGCAGTGGAAAGCTCAGTTTGGTCCTATTTTCCTGGGTTTAGGGAGGAAAATGGCAGGAAAACCTCAAAGTTGGAAAAGTCAGGTTTTGGATGTTTTGGGATGAGAAAGTCCATTTTTCGACATGAAGGAGACCTCGGATGGCAAAACGGAGGCCAGATTCGGAATCTACGTGAAATGTTGGGTCATGAAGAATGTTTCGAGCGACATCGGAGAGAAAAAGTTCTGACCTCCCCCCCCTCCTGTCAAACTTCCAACTTTGGTGTTAGAGATCGTAGAAAGTCGTGTGATAGCTCATTTGAAAGCTAAGAGTGAGAAAAATGCAGTGGAAAGCTCAGTTTGGTCCTATTTTCCTGGGTTCAGGGAGGAAAATGGCACGAAAACGTCAGAGTTGGAAAAGTCAGGTTTTGGATGTTTTGGGATGAGAAAAGTCGTTTTTCGACATGAAGGAGTGCTCGGATGGGAAAATGGAGTGCAAATTCGGACGTTTTGGCCAATGTTGGGTCTAGGAACATCTTTCTAGCTCAATCGGAGAGAAAAAGTTCTGACCTCCCCCCTCGGCAGCGATCTTCCAACTTTGGTGTTAGAGATCGTAGAAAGTCGTGTGATAGGTCATTTGAAAGCTGAGAGTGAGACAAATTCAGTGGAAGACACGGCTTGTTCCTATCTGCCTTCGTATAGATGTGAGTCGTCATTGAAAATTTGGGACATTGGCGAAAAAACGACAGAGTTAGAATTTTTACGAAAATCGCTCTAGCGGATGAACCAAGCCTGGGACGGGAAAACAGAGACCAGATTTGGAATCTACGTGAAATGTTGGGTTAGGAAGGATGTTTCCAGCGACATCGGAGAGAAAAAGTTTTGAGGACGTCCCCCCCCCTCCTGTCAAACTTCCAACTTTGGTGTTAGAGATCGTAGAAAGTCGTGTGATAGCTCATTTGAAAGCTAAGAGTGAGAAAAATGCAGTGGAAAGCTCAGTTTGGTCCTATTTTCCTGGGTTTAGGGAGGAAAATGGCAGGAAAACCTCAAAGTTGGAAAAGTCAGGTTTTGGATGTTTTGGGATGAGAAAGTCCATTTTTCGACATGAAGGAGACCTCGGATGGCAAAACGGAGGCCAGATTCGGAATCTACGTGAAATGTTGGGTCATGAAGGATGTTTCGAGCGACATCGGAGAGAAAAAGTTCTGACCTCCCCCCCCTCCTGTCAAACTTCCAACTTTGGTGTTAGAGATCGTAGAAAGTCGTGTGATAGCTCATTTGAAAGCTAAGAGTGAGAAAAATGCAGTGGAAAGCTCAGTTTGGTCCTATTTTCCTGGGTTTAGGGAGGAAAATGGCAGGAAAACCTCAGAGTTGGAAAAGTCAGGTTTTGGATGTTTTGGGATGAGAAAAGTCGTTTTTCGACATGAAGGAGACCTCGGATGGCAAAACGGAGGCCAGATTCGGAATCTACGTGAAATTTTGGGTTATGAAGGATGTTTCCAGCGACATCGGAGAGAAAAAGTTCTGACGACCTCCCCCCCTCCTGTCAAACTTCCAACTTTGGTGTTAGAGATCGTAGAAAGTCGTGTGATAGCTCATTTGAAAGCTAAGAGTGAGAAAAATGCAGTGGAAAGCTCAGTTTGGTCCTATTTTCCTGGTTTAGGGAGGAAAATGGCAGGAAAACCTCAGAGTTGGAAAAGTCAGGTTTTGGATGTTTTGGGATGAGAAAGTCCATTTTTCGACATGAAGGAGACCTCGGATGGCAAAACGGAGGCCAGATTCGGAATCTACGTGAAATGTTGGGTCATGAAGGATGTTTCGAGCGACATCGGAGAGAAAAAGTTCTGACCTCCCCCCCCTCCTGTCAAACTTCCAACTTTGGTGTTAGAGATCGTAGAAAGTCGTGTGATAGCTCATTTGAAAGCTAAGAGTGAGAAAAATGCAGTGGAAAGCTCTGTTTGGTCCTATTTTCCTGGGGTCAGGGAGGAAAATGGCAGGAAAACGTCAGAGTTGGAAAAGTCAGGTTTTGTATGTTTTGGGGATGAGAAAAGTCGTTTTTCGACATGAAGGAGTGCTCGGATGGGAAAATGGAGTGCAAATTCGGACGTTTTGGCCAATGTTGGGATTAGGAACATCTTTCTAGCTCAATCGAAGAGAAAAAGTTCTGACCTCCCCCCCTCGGCAGCGATCTTCCAACTTTGGTGCTAGAGATCGTAGAAAGTCGTGTGATAGCTCATTTGAAAGCTGAGAGTGAGACAAATTCAGTGGAAGACACGGCTTGTTCCTATCTGCCTTCGTATAGATGTGAGTCGTCATTGAAAATTTGGGACATTGGCGAAAAAACGACAGAGTTAGAATTTTTACGAAAATCGCTCTAGCGGATGAACCAAGCCTGGGACGGGAAAACAGAGACCAGATTTGGAATCTACGTGAAATGTTGGGTTAGGAAGGATGTTTCCAGCGACATCGGAGAGAAAAAGCTCTGACCTCCCCCCCCCTCCTGTCAAACTTCCAACTTTGGTGTTAGAGATCGTAGAAAGTCGTGTGATAGCTCATTTGAAAGCTAAGAGTGAGAAAAATGCAGTGGAAAGCTCAGTTTGGTCCTATTTTCCTGGGTTTAGGGAGGAAAATGGCAGGAAAACCTCAGAGTTGGAAAAGTCAGGTTTTGGATGTTTTGGGATGAGAAAGTCCATTTTTCGACATGAAGGAGACCTCGGATGGCAAAACGGAGGCCAGATTCGGAATCTACGTGAAATGTTGGGTCATGAAGGATGTTTCGAGCGACATCGGAGAGAAAAAGTTCTGACCTCCCCCCCCTCCTGTCAAACTTCCAACTTTGGTGTTAGAGATCGTAGAAAGTCGTGTGATAGCTCATTTGAAAGCTAAGAGTGAGAAAAATGCAGTGGAAAGCTCAGTTAGGTCCTATTTTCCTGGGTTTAGGGAGGAAAATGGCAGGAAAACCTCAGAGTTGGAAAAGTCAGGTTTTGGATGTTTTGGGATGAGAAAGTCCATTTTTCGACATGAAGGAGACCTCGGATGGCAAAACGGAGGCCAGATTCGGAATCTACGTGAAATGTTGGGTCATGAAGAATGTTTCGAGCGACATCGGAGAGAAAAAGTTCTGACCTCCCCCCCCCTCCTGTCAAACTTCCAACTTTGGTGTTAGAGATCGTAGAAAGTCGTGTGATAGCTCATTTGAAAGCTAAGAGTGAGAAAAAAGCAGTGGAAAGCTCAGTTTGGTCCTATTTTCCTGGGTTTAGGGAGGAAAATGGCACGAAAACGTCAGAGTTGGAAAAGTCAGGTTTTGGATGTTTTGGGATGAGAAAAGTCGTTTTTCGACATGAAGGAGTGCTCGGATGGGAAAATGGAGTGCAAATTCGGACGTTTTGGCCAATGTTGGGTCTAGGAACATCTTTCTAGCTCAATCGAAGAGAAAAAGTTCTGACCTCCCCCCTCGGCAGCGATCTTCCAACTTTGGTGCTTGAGATCGTAGAAAGTCGTGTGATAGCTCGTTTGAAAGCTGAGAGTGAGAAAAATTCAGTGGAAGACACGGCTTGTTCCCATCTGCCTTCGTATAGATGTGAGTCGTCATTGAAAATTTGGGACATTGGCGAAAAAACGACAGAGTTAGAATTTTTACGAAAATCGCTCTAGCGGATGAACCAAGCCTGGGACGGGAAAACAGAGACCAGATTTGGAATCTACGTGAAATGTTGGGTTAGGAAGGATGTTTCCAGCGACATCGGAGAGAAAAAGTTTTGAGGACGTCCCCCCCCTCCTGTCAAACTTCCAACTTTGGTGTTAGAGATCGTAGAAAGTCGTGTGATAGCTCATTTGAAAGCTAAGAGTGAGAAAAATGCAGTGGAAAGCTCAGTTTGGTCCTATTTTCCTGGGTTTAGGGAGGAAAATGGCAGGAAAACCTCAAAGTTGGAAAAGTCAGGTTTTGGATGTTTTGGGATGAGAAAGTCCATTTTTCGACATGAAGGAGACCTCGGATGGCAAAACGGAGGCCAGATTCGGAATCTACGTGAAATGTTGGGTCATGAAGGATGTTTCGAGCGACATCGGAGAGAAAAAGCTCTGACCTCCCCCCCCCTCCTGTCAAACTTCCAACTTTGGTGTTAGAGATCGTAGAAAGTCGTGTGATAGCTCATTTGAAAGCTAAGAGTGAGAAAAATGCAGTGGAAAGCTCAGTTTGGTCCTATTTTCCTGGGTTTAGGGAGGAAAATGGCAGGAAAACCTCAGAGTTGGAAAAGTCAGGTTTTGGATGTTTTGGGATGAGAAAGTCCATTTTTCGACATGAAGGAGACCTCGGATGGCAAAACGGAGGCCAGATTCGGAATCGACGTGAAATGTTGGGTCATGAAGGATGTTTCGAGCGACATCGGAGAGAAAAAGTTCTGACCTCCCCCCCCCTCCTGTCAAACTTCCAACTTTGGTGTTAGAGATCGTAGAAAGTCGTGTGATAGCTCATTTGAAAGCTAAGAGTGAGAAAAATGCAGTGGAAAGCTCAGTTTGGTCCTATTTTCCTGGGTTTAGGGAGGAAAATGGCAGGAAAACGTCAGAGTTGGAAAAGTCAGGTTTTGGATGTTTTGGGATGAGAAAGTCCATTTTTCGACATGAAGAAGACCTCGGATGGCAAAACGGAGGCCAGATTCGGAATCTGCGTGAAATGTTGGGTCATGAAAGATGTTTCGAGCGACATCGGAGAGAAAAAGTTCTGACCTCCCCCCCCTCCTGTCAAACTTCCAACTTTGGTGTTAGAGATCGTAGAAAGTCGTGTGATAGCTCATTTGAAATCTAAGAGTGAGAAAAATGCAGTGGAAAGCTCTGTTTGGTCCTATTTTCCTGGGGTCAGGGAGGAAAATGCAGGAAAACGTCAGAGTTGGAAAAGTCAGGTTTTGGATGTTTTGGGATGAGAAAAGTCGTTTTTCGACATGAAGGAGTGCTCGGATGGGAAAATGGAGTGCAAATTCGGACGTTTTGGCCAATGTTGGGTCTAGGAACATCTTTCTAGCTCAATCGAAGAGAAAAAGTTCTGACCTCCCCCCCTCGGCAGCGATCTTCCAACTTTGGTGTTAGAGATCGTAGAAAGTCGTGTGATAGCTCATTTGAAAGCTGAGAGTGAGACAAATTCAGTGGAAGACACGGCTTGTTCCTATCTGCCTTCGTATAGATGTGAGTCGTCATTGAAAATTTGGGACATTGGCGAAAAAACGACAGAGTTAGAATTTTTACGAAAATCGCTCTAGCGGATGAACCAAGCCTGGGACGGGAAAACAGAGACCAGATTTGGAATCTACGTGAAATGTTGGGTTAGGAAGGATGTTTCCAGCGACATCGGAGAGAAAAAGTTTTGAGGACGTCCCCCCCCTCCTGTCAAACTTCCAACTTTGGTGTTAGAGATCGTAGAAAGTCGTGTGATAGCTCATTTGAAAGCTAAGAGTGAGAAAAATGCAGTGGAAAGCTCAGTTTGGTCCTATTTTCCTGGTTTAGGGAGGAAAATGGCAGGAAAACCTCAAAGTTGGAAAAGTCAGGTTTTGGATGTTTTGGGATGAGAAAGTCCATTTTTCGACATGAAGGAGACCTCGGATGGCAAAACGGAGGCCAGATTCGGAATCTACGTGAAATGTTGGGTCATGAAGGATGTTTCGAGCGACATCGGAGAGAAAAAGTTCTGACCTCCCCCCCCCTCCTGTCAAACTTCCAACTTTGGTGTTAGAGATCGTAGAAAGTCGTGTGATAGCTCATTTGAAAGCTAAGAGTGAGAAAAATGCAGTGGAAAGCTCAGTTTGGTCCTATTTTCCTGGGTTTAGGGAGGAAAATGGCAGGAAAACCTCAGAGTTGGAAAAGTCAGGTTTTGGATGTTTTGGGATGAGAAAGTCCATTTTTCGACATGAAGGAGACCTCGGATGGCAAAACGGAGGCCAGATTCGGAATCTACGTGAAATGTTGGGTTAGGAAGGATGTTTCCAGCGACATCGGAGAGAAAAAGTTCTGACCTCCCCCCCCTCCTGTCAAACTTCCAACTTTGGTGTTAGAGATCGTAGAAAGTCGTGTGATAGCTCATTTGAAAGCTAAGAGTGAGAAAAATGCAGTGGAAAGCTCAGTTTGGTCCTATTTTCCTGGGTTTAGGGAGGAAAATGGCAGGAAAACCTCAAAGTTGGAAAAGTCAGGTTTTGGATGTTTTGGGATGAGAAAGTCCATTTTTCGACATGAAGGATACCTCGGATGGCAAAACGGAGGCCAGATTCGGAATCGACGTGAAATGTTGGGTTAGGAAGGATGTTTCGAGCGACATCGGAAAGAAAAAGTTTCGACATCCCCCCTCCTGTCAAACTTCCAACTTTGGTGTTAGAGATCGTAGAAAGTCGTGTGATAGCTCATTTGAAAGCTAAGAGTGAGAAAAATGCAGTGGAAAGCTCAGTTTGGTCCTCTTTTCCTGGGTTCAGGGAGGAAAATGGCAGGAAAACCTCAAAGTTGGAAAAGTCAGGTTTTGGAATTTTTTGGGATGAGAAAGTCCATTTTTCGACATGAAGGAGACCTCGGATGGCAAAACGGAGGCCAGATTCGGAATCTACGTGAAATGTTGGGTCATGAAGGATGTTTCCAGCGACATCGGAGAGAAAAAGTTCTGACCTCCCCCCCCTCCTGTCAAACTTCCAACTTTGGTGTTAGAGATCGTAGAAAGTCGTGTGATAGCTCATTTGAAAGCTAAGAGTGAGAAAAATGCAGTGGAAAGCTCAGTTTGATCCTATTTTCCTGGGTTTAGGGAGGAAAATGGCAGGAAAACGTCAGAGTTGGAAAAGTCATGTTTTGGATGTTTTGGGATGAGAAAGTCCATTTTTCGACATGAAGAAGACCTCGGATGGCAAAACGGAGGCCAGATTCGGAATCTACGTGAAATGTTGGGTCATGATAGATGTTTCGAGCGACATCGGAGAGAAAAAGTTCTGACCTCCCCCCCCTCCTGTCAAACTTCCAACTTTGGTGTTAGAGATCGTAGAAAGTCGTGTGATAGCTCATTTGAAAGCTAAGAGTGAGAAAAATGCAGTGGAAAGCTCAGTTTGGTCCTATTTTCCTGGGTTTAGGGAGGAAAATGGCACGAAAACGTCAGAGTTGGAAAAGTCAGGTTTTGTATGTTTTGGGATGAGAAAAGTTTTTTTCGACATGAAGGAGTGCTCGGATGGGAAAATGGAGTGCAAATTCGGACGTTTTGGCCAATGTTGGGTCTAGGAACATCTTTCTAGCTCAATCGAAGAGAAAAAGTTCTGACCTCCCCCCCTCGGCAGCGATCTTCCAACTTTGGTGCTTGAGATCGTAGAAAGTCGTGTGATAGCTCGTTTGAAAGCTGAGAGTGAGACAAATTCAGTGGAAGACACGGCTTGTTCCTATCTGCCTTCGTATAGATGTGAGTCGTCATTGAAAATTTGGGACATTGGCGAAAAAACGACAGAGTTAGAATTTTTACGAAAATCGCTCTAGCGGATGAACCAAGCCTGGGACGGGAAAACAGAGACCAGATTTGGAATCTACGTGAAATGTTGGGTTAGGAAGGATGTTTCCAGCGACATCGGAGAGAAAAAGTTTTGAGGACGTCCCCCCCCTCCTGTCAAACTTCCAACTTTGGTGTTAGAGATCGTAGAAAGTCGTGTGATAGCTCATTTGAAAGCTAAGAGTGAGAAAAATGCAGTGGAAAGCTCAGTTTGGTCCTATTTTCCTGGGTTTAGGGAGGAAAATGGCAGGAAAACCTCAAAGTTGGAAAAGTCAGGTTTTGGATGTTTTGGGATGAGAAAGTCCATTTTTCGACATGAAGGAGACCTCGGATGGCAAAACGGAGGCCAGATTCGGAATCTACGTGAAATGTTGGGTCATGAAGGATGTTTCGAGCGACATCGGAGAGAAAAAGCTCTGACCTCCCCCCCCCTCCTGTCAAACTTCCAACTTTGGTGTTAGAGATCGTAGAAAGTCGTGTGATAGCTCATTTGAAAGCTAAGAGTGAGAAAAATGCAGTGGAAAGCTCAGTTTGGTCCTATTTTCCTGGGTTTAGGGAGGAAAATGGCAGGAAAACCTCAGAGTTGGAAAAGTCAGGTTTTGGATGTTTTGGGATGAGAAAGTCCATTTTTCGACATGAAGAAGACCTCGGATGGCAAAACGGAGGCCAGATTCGGAATCTACGTGAAATGTTGGGTCATGAAAGATGTTTCGAGCGACATCGGAGAGAAAAAGTTCTGACCTCCCCCCCCCTCCTGTCAAACTTCCAACTTTGGTGTTAGAGATCGTAGAAAGTCGTGTGATAGCTCATTTGAAAGCTAAGAGTGAGAAAAATGCAGTGGAAAGCTCTGTTTGGTCCTATTTTCCTGGGGTCAGGGAGGAAAATGCAGGAAAACGTCAGAGTTGGAAAAGTCAGGTTTTGGATGTTTTGGGATGAGAAAAGTCGTTTTTCGACATGAAGGAGTGCTCGGATGGGAAAATGGAGTGCAAATTCGGACGTTTCGGCCAATGCTGGGTCTAGGAACATCTTTCTAGCTCAATCGAAGAGAAAAAGTTCTGACCTCCCCCCCTCGGCAGCGATCTTCCAACTTTGGTGTTAGAGATCGTAGAAAGTCGTGTGATAGCTCATTTGAAAGCTGAGAGTGAGACAAATTCAGTGGAAGACACGGCTTGTTCCTATCTGCCTTCGTATAGATGTGAGTCGTCATTGAAAATTTGGGACATTGGCGAAAAAACGACAGAGTTAGAATTTTTACGAAAATCGCTCTAGCGGATGAACCAAGCCTGGGACGGGAAAACAGAGACCAGATTTGGAATCTACGTGAAATGTTGGGTTAGGAAGGATGTTTCCAGCGACATCGGAGAGAAAAAGTTTTGAGGACGTCCCCCCCCTCCTGTCAAACTTCCAACTTTGGTGTTAGAGATCGTAGAAAGTCGTGTGATAGCTCATTTGAAAGCTAAGAGTGAGAAAAATGCAGTGGAAAGCTCAGTTTGGTCCTATTTTCCTGGTTTAGGGAGGAAAATGGCAGGAAAACCTCAAAGTTGGAAAAGTCAGGTTTTGGATGTTTGGGATGAGAAAGTCCATTTTTCGACATGAAGAAGACCTCGGATGGCAAAACGGAGGCCAGATTCGGAATCTACGTGAAATGTTGGGTCATGAAAGATGTTTCGAGCGACATCGGAGAGAAAAAGTTCTGACCTCCCCCCCCTCCTGTCAAACTTCCAACTTTGGTGTTAGAGATCGTAGAAAGTCGTGTGATAGCTCATTTGAAAGCTAAGAGTGAGAAAAATGCAGTGGAAAGCTCAGTTTGGTCCTATTTTCCTGGGTTTAGGGAGGAAAATGGCAGGAAAACCTCAGAGTTGGAAAAGTCAGGTTTTGGATGTTTTGGGATGAGAAAGTCCATTTTTCGACATGAAGGAGACCTCGGATGGCAAAACGGAGGCCAGATTCGGAATCTACGTGAAATGTTGGGTCATGAAGGATGTTTCGAGCGACATCGGAGAGAAAAAGCTCTGACCTCCCCCCCCTCCTGTCAAACTTCCAACTTTGGTGTTAGAGATCGTAGAAAGTCGTGTGATAGCTCATTTGAAAGCTAAGAGTGAGAAAAATGCAGTGGAAAGCTCAGTTTGGTCCTATTTTCCTGGGTTCAGGGAGGAAAACTGCACGAAAACGTCAGAGTTGGAAAAGTCAGGTTTTGGATGTTTTGGGATGAGAAAAGTCGTTTTTCGACATGAAGGAGTGCTCGGATGGGAAAATGGAGTGCAAATTCGGACGTTTTGGCCAATGTTGGGTCTAGGAACATCTTTCTAGCTCAATCGAAGAGAAAAAGTTCTGACCTCCCCCCCTCGGCAGCGATCTTCCAACTTTGGTGCTTGAGATCGTAGAAAGTCGTGTGATAGCTCATTTGAAAGCTGAGAGTGAGACAAATTCAGTGGAAGACACGGCTTGTTCCTATCTGCCTTCGTATAGATGTGAGTCGTCATTGAAAATTTGGGACATTGGCGAAAAAACGACAGAGTTAGAATTTTTACGAAAATCGCTCTAGCGGATGAACCAAGCCTGGGACGGGAAAACAGAGACCAGATTTGGAATCTACGTGAAATGTTGGGTTAGGAAGGATGTTTCCAGCGACATCGGAGAGAAAAAGTTTTGAGGACGTCCCCCCCCCTCCTGTCAAACTTCCAACTTTGGTGTTAGAGATCGTAGAAAGTCGTGTGATAGCTCATTTGAAAGCTAAGAGTGAGAAAAATGCAGTGGAAAGCTCAGTTTGGTCCTATTTTCCTGGGTTTAGGGAGGAAAATGGCAGGAAAACCTCAAAGTTGGAAAAGTCAGGTTTTGGATGTTTTGGGATGAGAAAGTCCATTTTTCGACATGAAGGAGACCTCGGATGGCAAAACGGAGGCCAGATTCGGAATCTACGTGAAATGTTGGGTCATGAAGGATGTTTCGAGCGACATCGGAGAGAAAAAGTTCTGACCTCCCCCCCCTCCTGTCAAACTTCCAACTTTGGTGTTAGAGATCGTAGAAAGTCGTGTGATAGCTCATTTGAAAGCTAAGAGTGAGAAAAATGCAGTGGAAAGCTCAGTTTGGTCCTATTTTCCTGTGTTTAGGGAGGAAAATGGCAGGAAAACCTCAAAGTTGGAAAAGTCAGGTTTTGGATGTTTTGGGATGAGAAAGTCCATTTTTCGACATGAAGGAGACCTCGGATGGCAAAACGGAGGCCAGATTCGGAATCTACGTGAAATGTTGGGTCATGAACTATGTTTCGAGCGACATCGGAGAGAAAAAGTTCTGACCTCCCCCCCCCTCCTGTCAAACTTCCAACTTTGGTGTTAGAGATCGTAGAAAGTCGTGTGATAGCTCATTTGAAAGCTAAGAGTGAGAAAAATGCAGTGGAAAGCTCAGTTTGGTCCTATTTTCCTGGGGTCAGGGAGGAAAATGGCAGGAAAACGTCAGAGTTGGAAAAGTCAGGTTTTGGATGTTTTGGGATGAGAAAAGTCGTTTTTCGACATGAAGGAGTGCTCGGATGGGAAAATGGAGTGCAAATTCGGACGTTTTGGCCAATGTTGGGTCTAGGAACATCTTTCTAGCTCAATCGAAGAGAAAAAGTTCTGACCTCCCCCCCTCGGCAGCGATCTTCCAACTTTGGTGTTAGAGATCGTAGAAAGTCGTGTGATAGCTCATTTGAAAGCTGAGAGTGAGACAAATTCAGTGGAAGACACGGCTTGTTCCTATCTGCTTTCGTATGGATGTGAGTCGTCATTGAAAATTTGGGACATTGGCGAAAAAACGACAGAGTTAGAATTTTTACGAAAATTGCTCTAGCGGATGAACCAAGCCTGGGACGGGAAAACAGAGACCAGATTTGGAATCTACGTGAAATGTTGGGTTAGGAAGGATGTTTCCAGCGACATCGGAGAGAAAAAGTTTTGAGGACGTCCCCCCCCTCCTGTCAAACTTCCAACTTTGGTGTTAGAGATCGTAGAAAGTCGTGTGATAGCTCATTTGAAAGCTAAGAGTGAGAAAAATGCAGTGGAAAGCTCAGTTTGGTCCTATTTTCCTGGGTTTAGGGAGGAAAATGGCAGGAAAACCTCAAAGTTGGAAAAGTCAGGTTTTGGATGTTTTGGGATGAGAAAGTCCATTTTTCGACATGAAGGAGACCTCGGATGGCAAAACGGAGGCCAGATTCGGAATCTACGTGAAATGTTGGGTCATGAAGAATGTTTCGAGCGACATCGGAGAGAAAAAGTTCTGACCTCCCCCCCCTCCTGTCAAACTTCCAACTTTGGTGTTAGAGATCGTAGAAAGTCGTGTGATAGCTCATTTGAAAGCTAAGAGTGAGAAAAATGCAGTGGAAAGCTCAGTTTGGTCCTATTTTCCTGGGTTTAGGGAGGAAAATGGCAGGAAAACCTCAAAGTTGGAAAAGTCAGGTTTTGGATGTTTTGGGATGAGAAAGTCCATTTTTCGACATGAAGGAGACCTCGGATGGCAAAACGGAGGCCAGATTCGGAATCTACGTGAAATGTTGGGTCATGAAGGATGTTTCGAGCGACATCGGAGAGAAAAAGTTCTGACCTCCCCCCCCTCCTGTCAAACTTCCAACTTTGGTGTTAGAGATCGTAGAAAGTCGTGTGATAGCTCATTTGAAAGCTAAGAGTGAGAAAAATGCAGTGGAAAGCTCAGTTTGGTCCTATTTTCCTGGGTTTAGGGAGGAAAATGGCAGGAAAACCTCAAAATTGGAAAAGTCAGGTTTTGGATGTTTTGGGATGAGAAAGTCCATTTTTCGACATGAAGGAGACCTCGGATGGCAAAACGGAGGCCAGATTCGGAATCTACGTGAAATGTTGGGTCATGAAGAATGTTTCGAGCGACATCGGAGAGAAAAAGTTCTGACCTCCCCCCCCCCTCCTGTCAAACTTCCAACTTTGGTGTTAGAGATCGTAGAAAGTCGTGTGATAGCTCATTTGAAAGCTAAGAGTGAGAAAAATGCAGTGGAAAGCTCAGTTTGGTCCTATTTTCCTGGGTTTAGGGAGGAAAATGGCACGAAAACGTCAGAGTTGGAAAAGTCAGGTTTTGGATGTTTTGGGATGAGAAAAGTCGTTTTTCGACATGAAGGAGTGCTCGGATGGGAAAATGGAGTGCAAATTCGGACGTTTTGGCCAATGTTGGGTCTAGGAACATCTTTCTAGCTCAATCGAAGAGAAAAAGTTCTGACCTCCCCCCTCGGCAGCGATCTTCCAACTTTGGTGTTAGAGATCGTAGAAAGTCGTGTGATAGCTCATTTGAAAGCTGAGAGTGAGACAAATTCAGTGGAAGACACGGCTTGTTCCTATCTGCCTTCGTATAGATGTGAGTCGTCATTGAAAATTTGGGACATTGGCGAAAAAACGACAGAGTTAGAATTTTTACGAAAATCGCTCTAGCGGATGAACCAAGCCTGGGACGGGAAAACAGAGACCAGATTTGGAATCTACGTGAAATGTTGGGTTAGGAAGGATGTTTCCAGCGACATCGGAGAGAAAAAGTTGTGAGGTCCCCCCCCTCCTGTCAAACTTCCAACTTTGGTGTTAGAGATCGTAGAAAGTCGTGTGATAGCTCATTTGAAAGCTAAGAGTGAGAAAAATGCAGTGGAAAGCTCAGTTTGGTCCTATTTTCCTGGGTTTAGGGAGGAAAATGGCAGGAAAACCTCAAAGTTGGAAAAGTCAGGTTTTGGATGTTTTGGGATGAGAAAGTCCATTTTTCGACATGAAGGAGACCTCGGATGGCAAAACGGAGGCCAGATTCGGAATCTACGTGAAATGTTGGGTCATGAAGAATGTTTCGAGCGACATCGGAGAGAAAAAGTTCTGACCTCCCCCCCCCTCCTGTCAAACTTCCAACTTTGGTGTTAGAGATCGTAGAAAGTCGTGTGATAGCTCATTTGAAAGCTAAGAGTGAGAAAAATGCAGTGGAAAGCTCAGTTTGGTCCTATTTTCCTGTGTTTAGGGAGGAAAATGGCAGGAAAACCTCAGTTGGAAAAGTCAGGTTTTGGATGTTTTGGGATGAGAAAGTCCATTTTTCGACATGAAGGAGACCTCGGATGGCAAAACGGAGGCCAGATTCGGAATCTACGTGAAATGTTGGGTCATGAAGGATGTTTCGAGCGACATCGGAGAGAAAAAGTTCTGACCTCCCCCCCCCTCCTGTCAAACTTCCAACTTTGGTGTTAGAGATCGTAGAAAGTCGTGTGATAGCTCATTTGAAAGCTAAGAGTGAGAAAAATGCAGTGGAAAGCTCAGTTTGGTCCTATTTTCCTGGGTTTAGGGAGGAAAATGGCAGGAAAACGTCAGAGTTGGAAAAGTCAGGTTTTGGATGTTTTGGGATGAGAAAGTCCATTTTTCGACATGAAGGAGACCTCGGATGGCAAAACGGAGGCCAGATTCGGAATCTACGTGAAATGTTGGGTCATGAAGATGTTTCTAGCGACATCGGAGAGAAAAAGTTCTGACCTCCCCCCACTCCTGTCAAACTTCCAACTTTGGTGTTAGAGATCGTGGAAAGTCGTGTGATAGCTTATTTGAAAGCTAAGAGTGAGAAAAATGCAGTGGAAAGCTCAGCTCCTATTTTCCTGGGTTTAGGGAGGAAAATGGCAGGAAAACGTCAGAGTTGGAAAAGTCAGGTTTTGTATGTTTTGGGATGAGAAAAGTTTTTTTCGACATGAAGGAGTGCTCGGATGGGAAAATGGAGTGCAAATTCGGACGTTTTGGCCAATGTTGGGTCTAGGAACATCTTTCTAGCTCAATCGAAGAGAAAAAGTTCTGACCTCCCCCCCCTCGGCAGCGATCTTCCAACTTTGGTGTTAGAGATCGTAGAAAGTCGTGTGATAGCTCATTTGAAAGCTGAGAGTGAGACAAATTCAGTGGAAGACACGGCTTGTTCCTATCTGCCTTCGTATAGATGTGAGTCGTCATTGAAAATTTGGGACATTGGCTAAAAAAATGACAGAGTTAGAATTTTTACGAAAATCGCTCTAGCGATGAACCAAGCCTGGGACGGGAAAACAGAGACCAGATTTGGAATCTACGTGAAATTTTGTGTTAGGAAGGATGTTTCCAGCGACATCGGAGAGAAAAAGTTTTGAGGACGTCCCCCCCCTCCTGTCAAACTTCCAACTTTGGTGTTAGAGATCGTAGAAAGTCGTGTGATAGCTCATTTGAAAGCTAAGAGTGAGAAAAATGCAGTGGAAAGCTCAGTTTGGTCCTATTTTCCTGGGTTTAGGGAGGAAAATGGCAGGAAAACCTCAAAGTTGGAAAAGTCAGGTTTTGGATGTTTTGGGATGAGAAAGTCCATTTTTCGACATGAAGGAGACCTCGGATGGCAAAACGGAGGCCAGATTCGGAATCTACGTGAAATGTTGGGTCATGAAGAATGTTTCGAGCGACATCGGAGAGAAAAAGTTCTGACCTCCCCCCCCTCCTGTCAAACTTCCAACTTTGGTGTTAGAGATCGTAGAAAGTCGTGTGATAGCTCATTTGAAAGCTAAGAGTGAGAAAAATGCAGTGGAAAGCTCAGTTTGGTCCTATTTTCCTGGGTTTAGGGAGGAAAATGGCACGAAAACGTCAGAGTTGGAAAAGTCAGGTTTTGGATGTTTTGGGATGAGAAAAGTCGTTTTTCGACATGAAGGAGTGCTCGGATGGGAAAATGGAGTGCAAATTCGGACGTTTTGGCCAATGTTGGGTCTAGGAACATCTTTCTAGCTCAATCGAAGAGAAAAAGTTCTGACCTCCCCCCCTCGGCAGCGATCTTCCAACTTTGGTGTTAGAGATCGTAGAAAGTCGTGTGATAGCTCATTGAAAGCTGAGAGTGAGACAAATTCAGTGGAAGACACGGCTTGTTCCTATCTGCTTTCGTATGGATGTGAGTCGTCATTGAAAATTTGGGACATTGGCGAAAAAACGACAGAGTTAGAATTTTTACGAAAATTGCTCTAGCGGATGAACCAAGCCTGGGACGGGAAAACAGAGACCAGATTTGGAATCTACGTGAAATGTTGGGTTAGGAAGGATGTTTCCAGCGACATCGGAGAGAAAAAGTTTTGAGGACGTCCCCCCCCTCCTGTCAAACTTCCAACTTTGGTGTTAGAGATCGTAGAAAGTCGTGTGATAGCTCATTTGAAAGCTAAGAGTGAGAAAAATGCAGTGGAAAGCTCAGTTTGGTCCTATTTTCCTGGGTTTAGGGAGGAAAATGGCAGGAAAACCTCAAAGTTGGAAAAGTCAGGTTTTGGATGTTTTGGGATGAGAAAGTCCATTTTTCGACATGAAGGAGACCTCGGATGGCAAAACGGAGGCCAGATTCGGAATCTACGTGAAATGTTGGGTCATGAAGGATGTTTCCAGCGACATCGGAGAGAAAAAGTTCTGACCTCCCCCCCCCCTCCTGTCAAACTTCCAACTTTGGTGTTAGAGATCGTAGAAAGTCGTGTGATAGCTCATTTGAAAGCTAAGAGTGAGAAAAATGCAGTGGAAAGCTCAGTTTGGTCCTATTTTCCTGGGTTTAGGGAGGAAAATGGCAGGAAAACCTCAAAGTTGGAAAAGTCAGGTTTTGGATGTTTTGGGATGAGAAAGTCCATTTTTCGACATGAAGGAGACCTCGGATGGCAAAACGGAGGCCAGATTCGGAATCTACGTGAAATGTTGGGTCATGAAGGATGTTTCGAGCGACATCGGAGAGAAAAAGCTCTGACCTCCCCCCCCTCCTGTCAAACTTCCAACTTTGGTGTTAGAGATCGTAGAAAGTCGTGTGATAGCTCATTTGAAAGCTAAGAGTGAGAAAAATGCAGTGGAAAGCTCAGTTTGGTCCTATTTTCCTGGGTTTAGGGAGGAAAATGGCAGGAAAACCTCAGAGTTGGAAAAGTCAGGTTTTGGATGTTTTGGGATGAGAAAGTCCATTTTTCGACATGAAGGAGACCTCGGATGGCAAAACGGAGGCCAGATTCGGAATCTACGTGAAATGTTGGGTCATGAAGGATGTTTCGAGCGACATCGGAGAGAAAAAGTTCTGACCTCCCCCCCCTCCTGTCAAACTTCCAACTTTGGTGTTAGAGATCGTAGAAAGTCGTGTGATAGCTCATTTGAAAGCTAAGAGTGAGAAAAATGCAGTGGAAAGCTCAGTTTGGTCCTATTTTCCTGGGTTTAGGGAGGAAAATGGCAGGAAAACCTCAAAGTTGGAAAAGTCAGGTTTTGGATGTTTTGGGATGAGAAAGTCCATTTTTCGACATGAAGGAGACCTCGGATGGCAAAACGGAGGCCAGATTCGGAATCTACGTGAAATGTTGGGTCATGAAGGATGTTTCGAGCGACATCGGAGAGAAAAAGTTCTGACCTCCCCCCCCCCTCCTGTCAAACTTCCAACTTTGGTGTTAGAGATCGTAGAAAGTCGTGTGATAGCTCATTTGAAAGCTAAGAGTGAGAAAAATGCAGTGGAAAGCTCAGTTTGGTCCTATTTTCCTGGGTTTAGGGAGGAAAATGGCAGGAAAACCTCAAAGTTGGAAAAGTCAGGTTTTGGATGTTTTGGGATGAGAAAGTCCATTTTTCGACATGAAGGAGACCTCGGATGGCAAAACGGAGGCCAGATTCGGAATCGACGTGAAATTTTGGTTCATGAAGGATGTTTCGAGCGACATCGGAAAGAAAAAGTTTTGACATCCCCCCTCCTGTCAAACTTCCAACTTTGGTGTTAGAGATCGTAGAAAGTCGTGTGATAGCTCATTTGAAAGCTAAGAGTGAGAAAAAAGCAGTGGAAAGCTCAGTTTGGTCCTATTTTCCTGGGTTTAGGGAGGAAAATGGCAGGAAAACCTCAAAGTTGGAAAAGTCAGGTTTTGGATGTTTTGGGATGAGAAAGTCCATTTTTCGACATGAAGGAGACCTCGGATGGCAAAACGGAGGCCAGATTCGGAATCTACGTGAAATGTTGGGTCATGAAGGATGTTTCGAGCGACATCGGAGAGAAAAAGTTCTGACCTCCCCCCCCTCCTGTCAAACTTCCAACTTTGGTGTTAGAGATCGTAGAAAGTCGTGTGATAGCTCATTTGAAAGCTAAGAGTGAGAAAAATGCAGTGGAAAACTCAGTTTGGTCCTATTTTCCTGGGTTCAAGGAGGAAAATGGCACGAAAACGTCAGAGTTGGAAAAGTCAGGTTTTGGATGTTTTGGGATGAGAAAAGTCGTTTTTCGACATGAAGGAGTGCTCGGATGGGAAAATGGAGTGCAAATTCGGACGTTTTGGCCAATGTTGGGTCTAGGAACATCTTTCTAGCTCAATCGAAGAGAAAAAGTTCTGACCTCCCCCCCTCGGCAGCTATCTTCCAACTTTGGTGTTAGAGATCGTAGAAAGTCGTGTGATAGCTCATTTGAAAGCTGGGAGTGAGACAAATTCAGTGGAAGACACGGCTTGTTCCTATCTGCCTTCGTATAGATGTGAGTCGTCATTGAAAATTTGGGACATTGGCGAAAAAACGACAGAGTTAGAATTTTTACGAAAATCGCTCTAGCGGATGAACCAAGCCTGGGACGGGAAAACAGAGACCAGATTTGGAATCTACGTGAAATTTTGTGTTAGGAAGGATGTTTCCAGCGACATCGGAGAGAAAAAGTTTTGAGGACGTCCCCCCCCCTCCTGTCAAACTTCCAACTTTGGTGTTAGAGATCGTAGAAAGTCGTGTGATAGCTCATTTGAAAGCTAAGAGTGAGAAAAATGCAGTGGAAAGCTCAGTTTGGTCCTATTTTCCTGGGTTTAGGGAGGAAAATGGCAGGAAAACCTCAAAGTTGGAAAAGTCAGGTTTTGGATGTTTTGGGATGAGAAAGTCCATTTTTCGACATGAAGGAGACCTCGGATGGCAAAACGGAGGCCAGATTCGGAATCTACGTGAAATGTTGGGTCATGAAGGATGTTTCGAGCGACATCGGAGAGAAAAAGTTCTGACCTCCCCCCCTCCTGTCAAACTTCCAACTTTGGTGTTAGAGATCGTAGAAAGTCGTGTGATAGCTCATTTGAAAGCTAAGAGTGAGAAAAATGCAGTGGAAAGCTCAGTTTGGTCCTATTTTCCTGGGTTTAGGGAGGAAAATGGCACGAAAACGTCAGAGTTGGAAAAGTCAGGTTTTGGATGTTTTGGGATGAGAAAAGTCGTTTTTCGACATGAAGGAGTGCTCGGATGGGAAAATGGAGTGCAAATTCGGACGTTTTGGCCAATGTTGGGTCTAGGAACATCTTTCTAGCTCAATCGAAGAGAAAAAGTTCTGACCTCCCCCCCTCGGCAGCTATCTTCCAACTTTGGTGTTAGAGATCGTAGAAAGTCGTGTGATAGCTCATTTGAAAGCTGAGAGTGAGACAAATTCAGTGGAAGACACGGCTTGTTCCTATCTGCCTTCGTATAGATGTGAGTCGTCATTGAAAATTTGGGACATTGGCGAAAAAACGACAGAGTTAGAATTTTTACGAAAATCGCTCTAGCGGATGAACCAAGCCTGGGACGGGAAAACAGAGACCAGATTTGGAATCTACGTGAAATTTTGTGTTAGGAAGGATGTTTCCAGCGACATCGGAGAGAAAAAGTTTTGAGGACGTCCCCCCCTCCTGTCAAACTTCCAACTTTGGTGTTAGAGATCGTAGAAAGTCGTGTGATAGCTCATTTGAAAGCTAAGAGTGAGAAAAATGCAGTGGAAAGCTCAGTTTGGTCCTATTTTCCTGGGTTTAGGGAGGAAAATGGCAGGAAAACCTCAAAGTTGGAAAAGTCAGGTTTTGGATGTTTTGGGATGAGAAAGTCCATTTTTCGACATGAAGGAGACCTCGGATGGCAAAACGGAGGCCAGATTCGGAATCTACGTGAAATGTTGGGTCATGAAGGATGTTTCGAGCGACATCGGAGAGAAAAAGTTCTGACCTCCCCCCCTCCTGTCAAACTTCCAACTTTGGTGTTAGAGATCGTAGAAAGTCGTGTGATAGCTCATTTGAAAGCTAAGAGTGAGAAAAATGCAGTGGAAAGCTCAGTTTGGTCCTATTTTCCTGGGTTTAGGGAGGAAAATGGCAGGAAAACCTCAGAGTTGGAAAAGTCAGGTTTTGGATGTTTTGGGATGAGAAAGTCCATTTTTCGACATGAAGGAGACCTCGGATGGCAAAACGGAGGCCAGATTCGGAATCTACGTGAAATTTTGGTTCATGAAGGATGTTTCGAGCGACATCGGAGAGAAAAAGTTCTGACCTCCCCCCCTCCTGTCAAACTTCCAACTTTGGTGTTAGAGATCGTAGAAAGTCGTGTGATAGCTCATTTGAAAGCTAAGAGTGAGAAAAATGCAGTGGAAAGCTCAGTTTGGTCCTATTTTCCTGGGTTCAGGGAGGAAAATGGCAGGAAAACGTCAGAGTTGGAAAAGTCAGGTTTTGGATGTTTTGGGATGAGAAAAGTCGTTTTTCGACATGAAGGAGTGCTCGGATGGGAAAATGGAGTGCAAATTCGGACGTTTTGGCCAATGTTGGGTCTAGGAACATCTTTCTAGCTCAATCGAAGAGAAAAAGTTCTGACCTCCCCCCCTCGGCAGCGATCTTCCAACTTTGGTGTTAGAGATCGTAGAAAGTCGTGTGATAGCTCATTTGAAAGCTGAGAGTGAGACAAATTCAGTGGAAGACACGGCTTGTTCCTATCTGCCTTCGTATAGATGTGAGTCGTCATTGAAAATTTGGGACATTGGCGAAAAAACGACAGAGTTAGAATTTTTACGAAAATCGCTCTAGCGGATGAACCAAGCCTGGGACGGGAAAACAGAGACCAGATTTGGAATCTACGTGAAATTTTGTGTTAGGAAGGATGTTTCCAGCGACATCGGAGAGAAAAAGTTTTGAGGACGTCCCCCCCTCCTGTCAAACTTCCAACTTTGGTGTTAGAGATCGTAGAAAGTCGTGTGATAGCTCATTTGAAAGCTAAGAGTGAGAAAAATGCAGTGGAAAGCTCAGTTTGGTCCTATTTTCCTGGGTTTAGGGAGGAAAATGGCAGGAAAACCTCAAAGTTGGAAAAGTCATGTTTTGGATGTTTTGGGATGAGAAAGTCCATTTTTCGACATGAAGGAGACCTCGGATGGCAAAACGGAGGCCAGATTCGGAATCTACGTGAAATGTTGGGTCATGAAGGATGTTTCCAGCGACATCGGAGAGAAAAAGTTTTGAGGACGCCCCCCCTCCTGTCAAACTTCCAACTTTGGTGTTAGAGATCGTAGAAAGTCGTGTGATAGCTCATTTGAAAGCTAAGAGTGAGAAAAATGCAGTGGAAAACTCAGTTTGGTCCTATTTTCCTGGGTTTAGGGAGGAAAATGGCACGAAAACGTCAGAGTTGGAAAAGTCAGGTTTTGGATGTTTTGGGATGAGAAAAGTCGTTTTTTTCGACATGAAGGAGTGCTCGGATGGGAAAATGGAGTGCAAATTCGGACGTTTTGGCCAATGTTGGGTCTAGGAACATCTTTCTAGCTCAATCGAAGAGAAAAAGTTCTGACCTCCCCCCCTCGGCAGCTATCTTCCAACTTTGGTGTTAGAGATCGTAGAAAGTCGTGTGATAGCTCATTTGAAAGCTGAGAGTGAGACAAATTCAGTGGAAGACACGGCTTGTTCCTATCTGCTTTCGTATGGATGTGAGTCGTCATTGAAAATTTGGGACATTGGCGAAAAAACGACAGAGTTAGAATTTTTACGAAAATCGCTCTAGCGGATGAACCAAGCCTGGGACGGGAAAACAGAGACCAGATTTGGAATCTACGTGAAATTTTGTGTTAGGAAGGATGTTTCCAGCGACATCGGAGAGAAAAAGTTTTGAGGACGCCCCCCCCTCCTGTCAAACTTCCAACTTTGGTGTTAGAGATCGTAGAAAGTCGTGTAATAGCTCATTTGAAAGCTAAGAGTGAGAAAAATGCAGTGGAAAGCTCAGTTTCGTCCTATTTTCCTGGGTTTAGGGAGGAAAATGGCAGGAAAATGTCAGAGTTGGAAAAGTCAGGTTTTGGATGTTTTGGGATGAGAAAGTCCATTTTTCGACATGAAGGAGACCTCGGATGGCAAAACGGAGGCCAGATTCGGAATCTACGTGAAATTTTGGGTTATGAAGGATGTTTCCAGCGACATCGGAGAGAAAAAGTTTTGAGGACGCCCCCCCTCCTGTCAAACTTCCAACTTTGGTGTTAGAGATCGTAGAAAGTCGTGTGATAGCTCATTTGAAAGCTAAGAGTGAGAAAAATGCAGTGGAAAGCTCAGTTTGGTCCTATTTTCCTGGGTTTAGGGAGGAAAATGGCACGAAAACGTCAGAGTTGGAAAAGTCAGGTTTTGGATGTTTTGGGATGAGAAAAGTTTTTTTCGACATGAAGGAGTGCTCGGATGGGAAAATGGAGTGCAAATTCGGACGTTTTGGCCAATGTTGGGTCTAGGAACATCTTTCTAGCTCAATCGAAGAGAAAAAGTTCTGACCTCCCCCCCTCGGCAGCTATCTTCCAACTTTGGTGTTAGAGATCGTAGAAAGTCGTGTGATAGCTCATTTGAAAGCTGAGAGTGAGACAAATTCAGTGGAAGACACGGCTTGTTCCTATCTGCCTTCGTATAGATGTGAGTCGTCATTGAAAATTTGGGACATTGGCGAAAAAACGACAGAGTTAGAATTTTTACAAAAATCGCTCTAGCGGATGAACCAAGCCTGGGACGGGAAAACAGAGACCAGATTTGGAATCTACGTGAAATTTTGTGTTAGGAAGGATGTTTCCAGCGACATCGGAGAGAAAAAGTTTTGAGGACGTCCCCCCCTCCTGTCAAACTTCCAACTTTGGTGTTAGAGATCGTAGAAAGTCGTGTGATAGCTCATTTGAAAGCTAAGAGTGAGAAAAATGCAGTGGAAAGCTCAGTTTGGTCCTATTTTCCTGGGTTTAGGGAGGAAAATGGCAGGAAAACCTCAAAGTTGGAAAAGTCAGGTTTTGGATGTTTTGGGATGAGAAAGTCCATTTTTCGACATGAAGGAGACCTCGGATGGCAAAACGGAGGCCAGATTCGGAATCGACGTGAAATTTTGGTTCATGAAGGATGTTTCGAGCGACATCGGAAAGAAAAAGTTCTGAACTCCACACCTCCTGTCAAACTTCCAACTTTGGTGTTAGAGATCGTAGAAAGTCGTGTGATAGCTCATTTGAAAGCTAAGAGTGAGAAAAATGCAGTGGAAAGCTCAGTTTGGTCCTATTTTCCTGGGTTTAGGGAGGAAAATGGCAGGAAAACCTCAAAGTTGGAAAAGTCAGGTTTTGGATGTTTTGGGATGAGAAAAGTCGTTTTTCGACATGAAGGAGTGCTCGGATGGGAAAATGGAGTGCAAATTCGGACGGTTTGGCCAATGTTGGGTCTAGGAACATCTTTCTAGCTCAATCGAAGAGAAAAAGTTCTGACCTCCCCCTCCTGTCAAACTTCCAACTTTGGTGTTAGAGATCGTAGAAAGTCGTGTGATAGCTCATTTGAAAGCTAAGAGTGAGAAAAATGCAGTGGAAAACTCAGTTTGGTCCTATTTTCCTGGGTTTAGGGAGGAAAATGGCACGAAAACGTCAGAGTTGGAAAAGTCAGGTTTTGGATGTTTTGGGATGAGAAAAGTCGTTTTTCGACATGAAGGAGTGCTCGGATGGGAAAATGGAGTGCAAATTCGGACGTTTTGGCCAATGTTGGGTCTAGGAACATCTTTCTAGCTCAATCGAAGAGAAAAAGTTCTGACCTCCCCCCCTCGGCAGCGATCTTCCAACTTTGGTGTTAGAGATCGTAGAAAGTCGTGTGATAGCTCATTTGAAAGCTGAGAGTGAGACAAATTCAGTGGAAGACACGGCTTGTTCCTATCTGCTTTCGTATGGATGTGAGTCGTCATTGAAAATTTGGGACATTGGCGAAAAAACGACAGAGTTAGAATTTTTACGAAAATTGCTCTAGCGGATGAACCAAGCCTGGGACGGGAAAACAGAGACCAGATTTGGAATCTACGTGAAATTTTGTGTTAGGAAGGATGTTTCCAGCGACATCGGAGAGAAAAAGTTTTGAGGACGTCCCCCCCTCCTGTCAAACTTCCAACTTTGGTGTTAGAGATCGTAGAAAGTCGTGTGATAGCTCATTTGAAAGCTAAGAGTGAGAAAAATGCAGTGGAAAGCTCAGTTTGGTCCTATTTTCCTGGGTTTAGGGAGGAAAATGGCAGGAAAACCTCAAAGTTGGAAAAGTCAGGTTTTGGATGTTTTGGGATGAGAAAGTCCATTTTTCGACATGAAGGAGACCTCGGATGGCAAAACGGAGGCCAGATTCGGAATCTACGTGAAATGTTGGGTCATGAAGGATGTTTCGAGCGACATCGGAGAGAAAAAGTTTTGAGGACGCCCCCCCTCCTGTCAAACTTCCAACTTTGGTGTTAGAGATCGTAGAAAGTCGTGTGATAGCTCATTTGAAAGCTAAGAGTGAGAAAAATGCAGTGGAAAACTCAGTTTGGTCCTATTTTCCTGGGTTTAGGGAGGAAAATGGCACGAAAACGTCAGAGTTGGAAAAGTCAGGTTTTGGATGTTTTGGGATGAGAAAAGTCGTTTTTCGACATGAAGGAGTGCTCGGATGGGAAAATGGAGTGCAAATTCGGACGTTTTGGCCAATGTTGGGTCTAGGAACATCTTTCTAGCTCAATCGAAGAGAAAAAGTTCTGACCTCCCCCCCTCGGCAGCTATCTTCCAACTTTGGTGTTAGAGATCGTAGAAAGTCGTGTGATAGCTCATTTGAAAGCTGGGAGTGAGACAAATTCAGTGGAAGACACGGCTTGTTCCTATCTGCCTTCGTATAGATTGAGTCGTCATTGAAAATTTGGGACATTGGCGAAAAAACGACAGAGTTAGAATTTTTACGAAAATCGCTCTAGCGGATGAACCAAGCCTGGGACGGGAAAACAGAGACCAGATTTGGAATCTACGTGAAATTTTGTGTTAGGAAGGATGTTTCCAGCGACATCGGAGAGAAAAAGTTTTGAGGACGTCCCCCCCTCCTGTCAAACTTCCAACTTTGGTGTTAGAGATCGTAGAAAGTCGTGTGATAGCTCATTTGAAAGCTAAGAGTGAGAAAAATGCAGTGGAAAGCTCAGTTTGGTCCTATTTTCCTGGGTTTAGGGAGGAAAATGGCAGGAAAACCTCAAAGTTGGAAAAGTCAGGTTTTGGATGTTTTGGGATGAGAAAGTCCATTTTTCGACATGAAGGAGACCTCGGATGGCAAAACGGAGGCCAGATTCGGAATCGACGTGAAATTTTGGTTCATGAAGGATGTTTCGAGCGACATCGGAAAGAAAAAGTTCTGACCTCCCCCCTCCTGTCAAACTTCCAACTTTGGTGTTAAAGATCGTAGAAAGTCGTGTGATAGCTCATTTGAAAGCTAAGAGTGAGAAAAATGCAGTGGAAAACTCAGTTTGGTCCTATTTTCCTGGGTTTAGGGAGGAAAATGGCACGAAAACGTCAGAGTTGGAAAAGTCAGGTTTTGGATGTTTTGGGATGAGAAAAGTCGTTTTTCGACATGAAGGAGTGCTCGGATGGGAAAATGGAGATGCAAATTCGGACGTTTTGGCCAATGTTGGATCTAGGAACATCTTTCTAGCTCAATCGAAGAGAAAAAGTTCTGACCTCCCCCCCTCGGCAGCTATCTTCCAACTTTGGTGTTAGAGATCGTAGAAAGTCGTGTGATAGCTCATTTGAAAGCTGAGAGTGAGACAAATTCAGTGGAAGACACGGCTTGTTCCTATCTGCCTTCGTATAGATGTGAGTCGTCATTGAAAATTTGGGACATTGGCGAAAAAACGACAGAGTTAGAATTTTTACGAAAATTGCTCTAGCGGATGAACCAAGCCTGGGACAGGAAAACAGAGACCAGATTTGGAATCTACGTGAAATGTTGTGTTAGGAAGGATGTTTCCAGCAATATCGGAGAGAAAAAGTTTTGAGGACGCCCCCCCCTCCTGTCAAACTTCCAACTTTGATGTTACAGATCGTAGAAAGTCGTGTGATAGCTCATTTGAAAGCTAAGAGTGAGAAAAATGCAGTGGAAAGCTCAGTTTGGTCCTATTTTCCTGGGTTTAGGGAGGAAAATGGCAGGAAAACCTCAGAGTTGGAAAAGTCATGTTTTGGATGTTTTGGGATGAGAAAGTCCATTCTTCGACATGAAGGAGACCTCGGATGGCAAAACGGAGGCCAGATTCGGAATCTACGTGAAATGTTGGGTTAGGAAGGATGTTTCCAGCGACATCGGAGAGAAAAAGTTTTGAGGACGTCCCCCTCCTGTCAAACTTCCAACTTTGGTGTTAGAGATCGTAGAAAGTCGTGTGATAGCTCATTTGAAAGCTAAGAGTGAGAAAAATGCAGTGGAAAGCTCAGTTTGGTCCTATTTTCCTGGGTTTAGGGAGGAAAATGGCAGGAAAACGTCAGAGTTGGAAAAGTCAGGTTTTGGATGTTTTGGGATGAGAAAAGTCGTTTTTCGACATGAAGGAGTGCTCGGATGGCAAAATGGAGTGCAAATTCGGACGATTTGGCCAATGTTGGGTCTAGGAACATCTTTCTAGCTCAATCGAAGAGAAAAAGTTCTGACCTCCCCCCCTCGGCAGCGATCTTCCAACTTTGGTGTTAGAGATCGTAGAAAGTCGTGTGATAGCTCATTTGAAAGCTGAGAGTGAGACAAATTCAGTGGAAGACACGGCTTGTTCCTATCTGCCTTCGTATAGATTGAGTCGTCATTGAAAATTTGGGACATTGGCGAAAAAACGACAGAGTTAGAATTTTTACAAAAATCGCTCTAGCGGATGAACCAAGCCTGGGACGGGAAAACAGAGACCAGATTTGGAATCTACGTGAAATTTTGGGTTAGGAAGGATGTTTCCAGCAATATCGGAGAGAAAAAGTTTTGAGGACGTCCCCCCTCCTGTCAAACTTCCAACTTTGATGTTAGAGATCGTAGAAAGTCGTGTGATAGCTCATTTGAAAGCTAAGAGTGAGAAAAATGCAGTGGAAAGCTCAGTTTGGTCCTATTTTCCTGGGTTTAGGGAGGAAAATGGCAGGAAAACCTCAAAGTTGGAAAAGTCATGTTTTGGATGTTTTGGGATGAGAAAGTCCATTTTTCGACATGAAGGAGACCTCGGATGGCAAAACGGAGGCCAGATTCGGAATCGACGTGAAATTTTGGTTCATGAAGGATGTTTCGAGCGACATCGGAGAGAAAAAGTTTTGAGGACGTCCCCCCCTCCTGTCAAACTTCCAACTTTGGTGTTAAAGATCGTAGAAAGTCGTGTAATAGCTCATTTGAAAGCTAAGAGTGAGAAAAATGCAGTGGAAAACTCAGTTTGGTCCTATTTTCCTGGGTTTAGGGAGGAAAATGGCACGAAAACGTCAGAGTTGGAAAAGTCAGGTTTTGGATGTTTTGGGATGAGAAAAGTCGTTTTTCGACATGAAGGAGTGCTCGGATGGGAAAATGGAGTGCAAATTCGGACGTTTTGGCCAATGTTGGGTCTAGGAACATCTTTCTAGCTCAATCGAAGAGAAAAAGTTCTGACCTCCCCCCCTCGGCAGCTATCTTCCAACTTTGGTGTTAGAGATCGTAGAAAGTCGTGTGATAGCTCATTTGAAAGCTGGGAGTGAGACAAATTCAGTGGAAGACACGGCTTGTTCCTATCTGCCTTCGTATAGATTGAGTCGTCATTGAAAATTTGGGACATTGGCGAAAAAACGACAGAGTTAGAATTTTTACAAAAATCGCTCTAGCGGATGAACCAAGCCTGGGACGGGAAAACAGAGACCAGATTTGGAATCTACGTGAAATTTTGTGTTAGGAAGGATGTTTCCAGCGACATCGGAGAGAAAAAGTTTTGAGGACGCCCCCCCCTCCTGTCAAACTTCCAACTTTGATGTTAGAGATCGTAGAAAGTCGTGTGATAGCTCATTTGAAAGCTAAGAGTGAGAAAAATGCAGTGGAAAGCTCAGTTTGGTCCTATTTTCCTGGGTTTAGGGAGGAAAATGGCAGGAAAACCTCAAAGTTGGAAAAGTCAGGTTTTGGATGTTTTGGGATGAGAAAGTCCATTTTTCGACATGAAGGAGACCTCGGATGGCAAAACGGAGGCCAGATTCGGAATCTACGTGAAATTTTGGGTTATGAAGGATGTTTCGATCGACATCGGAAAGAAAAAGGTCTGACCTCCCCCCTCCTGTCAAACTTCCAACTTTGGTGTTAGAGATCGTAGAAAGTCGTGTGATAGCTCATTTGAAAGCTAAGAGTGAGAAAAATGCAGTGGAAAACTCAGTTTGGTCCTATTTTCCTGGGTTTAGGGAGGAAAATGGCACGAAAACGTCAGAGTTGGAAAAGTCAGGTTTTGGATGTTTTGGGATGAGAAAAGTCGTTTTTCGACATGAAGGAGTGCTCGGATGGGAAAATGGAGTGCAAATTCGGACGTTTTCGCCAATGTTGGGTCTAGGAACATCTTTCTAGCTCAATCGAAGAGAAAAAGTTCTGACCTCCCCCCCTCGGCAGCTATCTTCCAACTTTGGTGTTAGAGATCGTAGAAAGTCGTGTGATAGCTCATTTGAAAGCTGAGAGTGAGACAAATTCAGTGGAAGACACGGCTTGTTCCTATCTGCCTTCGTATAGATTGAGTCGTCATTGAAAATTTGGGACATTGGCGAAAAAACGACAGAGTTAGAATTTTTACAAAAATCGCTCTAGCGGATGAACCAAGCCTGGGACGGGAAAACAGAGACCAGATTTGGAATCTACGTGAAATTTTGTGTTAGGAAGGATGTTTCCAGCGACATCGGAGAGAAAAAGTTTTGAGGACGCCCCCCCTCCTGTCAAACTTCCAACTTTGGTGTTAGAGATCGTAGAAAGTCGTGTGATAGCTCATTTGAAAGCTAAGAGTGAGAAAAATGCAGTGGAAAGCTCAGTTTGGTCCTATTTTCCTGGGTTTAGGGAGGAAAATGGCAGGAAAACCTCAAAGTTGGAAAAGTCAGGTTTTGGATGTTTTGGGATGAGAAAGTCCATTTTTCGACATGAAGGAGACCTCGGATGGCAAAACGGAGGCCAGATTCGGAATCGACGTGAAATTTTGGTTCATGAAGGATGTTTCGAGCGACATCGGAGAGAAAAAGTTCTGACCTCCCCCCCCTCCTGTCAAACTTCCAACTTTGGTGTTAGAGATCGTAGAAAGTCGTGTGATAGCTCATTTGAAAGCTAAGAGTGAGAAAAATGCAGTGGAAAACTCAGTTTGGTCCTATTTTCCTGGGTTTAGGGAGGAAAATGGCACGAAAACGTCAGAGTTGGAAAAGTCAGGTTTTGGATGTTTTGGGATGAGAAAAGTCGTTTTTCGACATGAAGGAGTGCTCGGATGGGAAAATGGAGTGCAAATTCGGACGTTTTGGCCAATGTTGGGTCTAGGAACATCTTTCTAGCTCAATCGAAGAGAAAAAGTTCTGACCTCCCCCCCTCGGCAGCTATCTTCCAACTTTGGTGTTAGAGATCGTAGAAAGTCGTGTGATAGCTCATTTGAAAGCTGGGAGTGAGACAAATTCAGTGGAAGACACGGCTTGTTCCTATCTGCTTTCGTATAGATGTGAGTCGTCATTGAAAATTTGGGACATTGGCGAAAAAACGACAGAGTTAGAATTTTTACAAAAATCGCTCTAGCGGATGAACCAAGCCTGGGACGGGAAAACAGAGACCAGATTTGGAATCTACGTGAAATTTTGTGTTAGGAAGGATGTTTCCAGCGACATCGGAGAGAAAAAGTTTTGAGGACGCCCCCCCTCCTGTCAAACTTCCAACTTTGGTGTTAGAGATCGTAGAAAGTCGTGTGATAGCTCATTTGAAAGCTAAGAGTGAGAAAAATGCAGTGGAAAGCTCAGTTTCGTCCTATTTTCCTGGGTTTAGGGAGGAAAATGGCAGGAAAACCTCAAAGTTGGAAAAGTCAGGTTTTGGATGTTTTGGGATGAGAAAGTCCATTTTTCGACATGAAGGAGACCTCGGATGGCAAAACGGAGGCCAGATTCGGAATCTACGTGAAATGTTGGATCACGAAGGATGTTTCCAGCGACATCGGAGAGAAAAAGCTCTGAACCCCCCCCCTCCTGTCAAACTTCCAACTTTGGTGTTAGAGATCGTAGAAAGTCGTGTGATAGCTCATTTGAAAGCTAAGAGTGAGAAAAATGCAGTGGAAAACTCAGTTTGGTCCTATTTTCCTGGGTTCAAGGAGGAAAATGCAGGAAAACGTCAGAGTTGGAAAAGTCAGGTTTTGGATGTTTTGGGATGAGAAAAGTCGTTTTTCAACATGAAGGAGTGCTCGGATGGCAAAATGGAGTGCAAATTCGGACGATTTGGCCAATGTTGGGTCTAGGAACATCTTTCTAGCTCAATCGAAGAGAAAAAGTTCTGACCTCCCCCCCTCGGCAGCGATCTTCCAACTTTGGTGTTAGAGATCGTGGAAAGTCGTGTGATAGCTCATTTGAAAGCTAAGAGTGAGAAAAATGCAGTGGAAAGCTCAGTTTGGTCCTATTTTCCTGGGTTTAGGGAGGAAAATGGCAGGAAAACCTCAAAGTTGGAAAAGTCAGGTTTTGGATGTTTTGGGATGAGAAAGTCCATTTTTCGACATGAAGGAGACCTCGGATGGCAAAACGGAGGCCAGATTCGGAATTGACGTGAAATTTTGGTTCATGAAGGATGTTTCGAGCGACATCGGAGAGAAAAAGTTCTGACCTCCCCCCTCCTGTCAAACTTCCAACTTTGGTGTTAGAGATCGTAGAAAGTCGTGTGATAGCTCATTTGAAAGCTAAGAGTGAGAAAAATGCAGTGGAAAACTCAGTTTGGTCCTATTTTCCTGGGTTCAAGGAGGAAAATGGCACGAAAACGTCAGAGTTGGAAAAGTCAGGTTTTGGATGTTTTGGGATGAGAAAAGTCGTTTTTCGACATGAAGGAGTGCTCGGATGGGAAAATGGAGTGCAAATTCGGACGTTTTGGCCAATGTTGGGTCTAGGAACATCTTTCTAGCTCAATCGAAGAGAAAAAGTTCTGACCTCCCCCCCTCGGCAGCTATCTTCCAACTTTGGTGTTAGAGATCGTAGAAAGTCGTGTGATAGCTCATTTGAAAGCTGGGAGTGAGACAAATTCAGTGGAAGACACGGCTTGTTCCTATCTGCCTTCGTATAGATGTGAGTCGTCATTGAAAATTTGGGACATTGGCGAAAAAACGACAGAGTTAGAATTTTTACGAAAATCGCTCTAGCGGATGAACCAAGCCTGGTACGGGAAAACAGAGACAAGATTCGGAATCTACGTGAAATTTTGTGTTAGGAAGGATGTTTCCAGCGACATCGGAGAGAAAAAGTTTTGAGGACGCCCCCCCTCCTGTCAAACTTCCAACTTTGGTGTTAGAGATCGTAGAAAGTCGTGTGATAGCTCATTTGAAAGCTAAGAGTGAGAAAAATGCAGTGGAAAGCTCAGTTTGTTCCTATTTTCCTGGGTTTAGGGAGGAAAATGGCAGGAAAACGTCAGAGTTGGAAAAGTCAGGTTTTGGATGTTTTGGGATGAGAAAAGTCGTTTTTCGACATGAAGGAGTGCTCGGATGGGAAAATGGAGTGCAAATTCGGAATCAACGTGAAATTTTGGGTCTAGGAACATCTTTCTAGCTCAATCGGAGAGAAAAAGTTCTGACCTCCCCCCCTCGGCAGCGATCTTCCAACTTTGGTGTTAGAGATCGTGGAAAGTCGTGTGATAGCTCATTTGAAAGCTAAGAGTGAGAAAAATGCAGTGGAAAGCTCAGTTTGGTCCTATTTTCCTGGGTTTAGGGAGGAAAATGGCAGGAAAACCTCAAAGTTGGAAAAGTCAGGTTTTGGATGTTTTGGGGATGAGAAAGTCCATTTTTCGACATGAAGGAGACCTCGCATGGCAAAACGGAGGCAAGATTCGGAATCGACGTGAAATTTTGGTTCATGAAGGATGTTTCGAGCGACATCGGAAAGAAAAAGTTCTGACCTCCCCCCTCCTGTCAAACTTCCAACTTTGGTGTTAAAGATCGTAGAAAGTCGTGTAATAGCTCATTTGAAAGCTAAGAGTGAGAAAAATGCAGTGGAAAACTCAGTTTGGTCCTATTTTCCTGGGTTTAGGGAGGAAAATGGCACGAAAACGTCAGAGTTGGAAAAGTCAGGTTTTGGATGTTTTGGGATGAGAAAAGTCGTTTTTCGACATGAAGGAGTGCTCGGATGGGAAAATGGAGTGCAAATTCGGACGTTTTGGCCAATGTTGGGTCTAGGAACATCTTTCTAGCTCAATCGAAGAGAAAAAGTTCTGACCTCCCCCCCTCGGCAGCTATCTTCCAACTTTGGTGTTAGAGATCGTAGAAAGTCGTGTGATAGCTCATTTGAAAGCTGGGAGTGAGACAAATTCAGTGGAAGACACGGCTTGTTCCTATCTGCTTTCGTATAGATGTGAGTCGTCATTGAAAATTTGGGACATTGGCGAAAAAACGACAGAGTTAGAATTTTTACAAAAATCGCTCTAGCGGATGAACCAAGCCTGGGACGGGAAAACAGAGACCAGATTTGGAATCTACGTGAAATTTTGTGTTAGGAAGGATGTTTCCAGCGACATCGGAGAGAAAAAGTTTTGAGGACGTCCCCCCCCCTCCTGTCAAACTTCCAACTTTGGTGTTAGAGATCGTAGAAAGTCGTGTGATAGCTCATTTGAAAGCTAAGAGTGAGAAAAATGCAGTGGAAAGCTCAGTTTCGTCCTATTTTCCTGGGTTTAGGGAGGAAAATGGCAGGAAAACCTCAAAGTTGGAAAAGTCAGGTTTTGGATGTTTTGGGATGAGAAAGTCCATTTTTCGACATGAAGGAGACCTCGGATGGCAAAACGGAGGCCAGATTCGGAATCGACGTGAAATTTTGGTTCATGAAGGATGTTTCGAGCGACATCGGAGAGAAAAAGTTTTGAGGACGTCCCCCCTCCTGTCAAACTTCCAACTTTGGTGTTAGAGATCGTAGAAAGTCGTGTGATAGCTCATTTGAAAGCTAAGAGTGAGAAAAATGCAGTGGAAAGCTCAGTTTGGTCCTATTTTCCTGGGTTCAGGGAGGAAAATGCAGGAAAACTTCAGAGTTGGAAAAGTCAGGTTTTGGATGTTTTGGGATGAGAAAAGTCGTTTTTCGACATGAAGGAGTGCTCGGATGGCAAAATGGAGTGCAAATTCGGACGATTTGGCCAATGTTGGGTCTAGGAACATCTTTCTAGCTCAATCGAAGAGAAAAAGTTCTGACCTCCCCCCCTCGGCAGCTCTCTTCCAACTTTGGTGTTAGAGATCGTAGAAAGTCGTGTGATAGCTCATTTGAAAGCTAAGAGTGAGAAAAATGCAGTGGAAAGCTCAGTTTGGTCCTATTTTCCTGGGTTCAAGGAGGAAAATGGCACGAAAACGTCAGAGTTGGAAAAGTCAGGTTTTGGATGTTTTGGGATGAGAAAAGTCGTTTTTCGACATGAAGGAGTGCTCGGATGGGAAAATGGAGTGCAAATTCGGACGTTTTGGCCAATGTTGGGTCTAGGAACATCTTTCTAGCTGAATCGAAGAGAAAAAGTTCTGACCTCCCCCCCTCGGCAGCTATCTTCCAACTTTGGTGTTAGAGATCGTAGAAAGTCGTGTGATAGCTCATTTGAAAGCTGGGAGTGAGACAAATTCAGTGGAAGACACGGCTTGTTCCTATCTGCTTTCGTATAGATGTGAGTCGTCATTGAAAATTTGGGACATTGGCGAAAAAACGACAGAGTTAGAATTTTTACAAAAATCGCTCTAGCGGATGAACCAAGCCTGGGACGGGAAAACAGAGACCAGATTTGGAATCTACGTGAAATTTTGTGTTAGGAAGGATGTTTCCAGCGACATCGGAGAGAAAAAGTTTTGAGGACGTCCCCCCCTCCTGTCAAACTTCCAACTTTGGTGTTAGAGATCGTAGAAAGTCGTGTGATAGCTCATTTGAAAGCTAAGAGTGAGAAAAATGCAGTGGAAATCTCAGTTTGGTCCTATTTTCCTGGGTTTAGGGAGGAAAATGGCAGGAAAACCTCAGAGTTGGAAAAGTCAGGTTTTGGATGTTTTGGGATGAGAAAGTCCATTTTTCGACATGAAGGAGACCTCGGATGGCAAAACGGAGGCCAGATTCGGAATCGACGTGAAATGTTGGGTCACGAAGGATGTTTCCAGCGGCATCGGAGAGAAAAAGCTCTGACCTCCCCCCCTCCTGTCAAACTTCCAACTTTGGTGTTAGAGATCGTAGAAAGTCGTGTGATAGCTCATTTGAAAGCTAAGAGTGAGAAAAATGCAGTGGAAAGCTCAGTTTGGTCCTATTTTCCTGGGTTTAGGGAGGAAAATGGCACGAAAACGTCAGAGTTGGAAAAGTCAGGTTTTGGATGTTTTGGGATGAGAAAAGTCGTTTTTCGACATGAAGGAGTGCTCGGATGGGAAAATGGAGTGCAAATTCGGACGTTTTGGCCAATGTTGGGTCTAGGAACATCTTTCTAGCTGAATCGAAGAGAAAAAGTTCTGACCTCCCCCCCTCGGCAGCTATCTTCCAACTTTGGTGTTAGAGATCGTAGAAAGTCGTGTGATAGCTCATTTGAAAGCTAAGAGTGAGAAAAATGCAGTGGAAAGCTCAGTTTGGTCCTATTTTCCTGGGTTTAGGGAGGAAAATGGCAGGAAAACCTCAAAGTTGGAAAAGTCAGGTTTTGGATGTTTTGGTGATGAGAAAGTCCATTCTTCGACATGAAGGAGACCTCGGATTGCAAAACGGAGGCCAGATTCGGAATCTACGTGAAATGTTGGGTCATGAAGGATGTTTCGAGCGACATCGGAGAGAAAAAGTTCTGACCTCCCCCCTCCTGTCAAACTTCCAACTTTGGTGTTAAAGATCGTAGAAAGTCGTGTGATAGCTCATTTGAAAGCTAAGAGTGAGAAAAATGCAGTGGAAAGCTCAGTTTGGTCCTATTTTCCTGGGTTCAGGGAGGAAAATGGCACGAAAACGTCAGAGTTGGAAAAGTCAGGTTTTGTATGTTTTGGGATGAGAAAAGTTTTTTTCGACATGAAGGAGTGCTCGGATGGGAAAATGGAGTGCAAATTCGGACGTTTTGGCCAATGTTGGGTCTAGGAACATCTTTCTAGCTCAATCGAAGAGAAAAAGTTCTGACCTCCCCCCCTCGGCAGCGATCTTCCAACTTTGGTGTTAGAGATCGTAGAAAGTCGTGTGATAGCTCATTTGAAAGCTGGGAGTGAGACAAATTCAGTGGAAGACACGGCTTGTTCCTATCTGCTTTCGTATAGATGTGAGTCGTCATTGAAAATTTGGGACATTGGCGAAAAAACGACAGAGTTAGAATTTTTACAAAAATCGCTCTAGCGGATGAACCAAGCCTGGGACGGGAAAACAGAGACCAGATTTGGAATCTACGTGAAATTTTGTGTTAGGAAGGATGTTTCCAGCGACATCGGAGAGAAAAAGTTTTGAGGACGTCCCCCCCCTCCTGTCAAACTTCCAACTTTGGTGTTAGAGATCGTAGAAAGTCGTGTGATAGCTCATTTGAAAGCTAAGAGTGAGAAAAATGCAGTGGAAAGCTCAGTTTGGTCCTATTTTCCTGGGTTTAGGGAGGAAAATGGCAGGAAAACGTCAGAGTTGGAAAAGTCAGGTTTTGGATGTTTTGGGATGAGAAAGTCCATTTTTCGACATGAAGGAGACCTCGGATGGCAAAACGGAGGCCAGATTCGGAATCTACGTGAAATGTTGGGTCACGAAGGATGTTTCCAGCGGCATCGGAGAGAAAAAGCTCTAAACCCCCCCCTCCTGTCAAACTTCCAACTTTGGTGTTAGAGATCGTAGAAAGTCGTGTGATAGCTCATTTGAAAGCTAAGAGTGAGAAAAATGCTGTGGAAAGCTCAGTTTGTTCCTATTTTCCTGGGTTTAGGGAGGAAAATGCAGGAAAACTTCAGAGTTGGAAAAGTCAGGTTTTGGATGTTTTGGGATGAGAAAAGTCGTTTTTCGACATGAAGGAGTGCTCGGATGGGAAAATGGAGTGCAAATTCGGACGTTTTGGCCAATGTTGGGTCTAGGAACATCTTTCTAGCTCAATCGAAGAGAAAAAGTTCTGACCTCCCCCCCTCGGCAGCGATCTTCCAACTTTGGTGTTAGAGATCGTAGAAAGTCGTGTGATAGCTCATTTGAAAGCTAAGAGTGAGAAAAATGCAGTGAAAAGCTCAGTTTCGTCCTATTTTCCTGGGTTTAGGGAGGAAAATTGGGAAACCCTCAAAGTTGGAAAAGTCAGGTTTTGAATTTTTATGAGAAAGTCCATTTTTCGACATGAAGGAGACCTCGGATGGCAAAACGGAGGTCAGATTCGGAATCTACGTGAAATTTTGGGTTATGAAGGATGTTTCCAGCGACATCGGAGAGAAAAAGTTTTGAGGACGCCCCCCCTCCTGTCAAACTTCCAACTTTGGTGTTAGAGATCGTAGAAAGTCGTGTGATAGCTCATTTGAAAGCTAAGAGTGAGAAAAATGCAGTGGAAAGCTCAGTTTGGTCCTATTTCCTGGGTTTAGGGAGGAAAATGGCAGGAAAACCTCAGAGTTGGAAAAGTCAGGTTTTGGATGTTTTGGGATGAGAAAGTCCATTTTTCGACATGAAGGAGACCTCGGATGGCAAAACGGAGGCCAGATTCGGAATCTACGTGAAATGTTGGATCACGAAGGATGTTTCCAGCGGCATCGGAGAGAAAAAGTTTTGAGGACGCCCCCCCTCCTGTCAAACTTCCAACTTTGGTGTTAGAGATCGTAGAAAGTCGTGTGATAGCTCATTTGAAAGCTAAGAGTGAGAAAAATGCAGTGGAAAGCTCAGTTTGGTCCTATTTTCCTGGGTTCAGGGAGGAAAATGGCAGGAAAACCTCAGAGTTGGAAAAGTCAGGTTTTGGATGTTTTGGGATGAGAAAAGTCGTTTTTCGACATGAAGGAGTGCTCGGATGGCAAAATGGAGTGCAAATTCGGACGATTTGGCCAATGTTGGGTCTAGGAACATCTTTCTAGCTCAATCGAAGAGAAAAAGTTCTGACCTCCCCCCCCTCGGCAGCGATCTTCCAACTTTGGTGTTAGAGATCGTAGAAAGTCGTGTGATAGCTCATTTGAAAGCTAAGAGTGAGACAAATTCAGTGGAAAGCTCAGTTTGGTCCTATTTTCCTGGGTTTAGGGAGGAAAATGGCAGGAAAACCTAAAAGTTGGAAAAGTCAGGTTTAGGATGTTTTGGTGATGAGAAAGTCCATTCTTCGACATGAAGGAGACCTCGGATGGCAAAACGGAGGCCAGATTCGGAATCGACGTGAAATTTTGGTTCATGAAGGATGTTTCGATCGACATCGGAAAGAAAAAGGTCTGAACCCCCCCCCCTCCTGTCAAACTTCCAACTTTGGTGTTAGAGATCGTAGAAAGTCGTGTGATAGCTCATTTGAAAGCTAAGAGTGAGAAAAATGCAGTGGAAAGCTCAGTTTGGTCCTATTTTCCTGGGTTCAAGGAGGAAAATGGCACGAAAACGTCAGAGTTGGAAAAGTCAGGTTTTGGATGTTTTGGGATGAGAAAGTCCATTTTTCGACATGAAGGAGTGCTCGGATGGGAAAATGGAGTGCAAATTCGGACGTTTTGGCCAATGTTGGGTCTAGGAACATCTTTCTAGCTCAATCGAAGAGAAAAAGTTCTGACCTCCCCCCCTCGGCAGCGATCTTCCAACTTTGGTGTTAGAGATCGTAGAAAGTCGTGTGATAGCTCATTTGAAAGCTGAGAGTGAGACAAATTCAGTGGGAAGACACGGCTTGTTCATATCTGCTTTCGTATAGATGTGAGTCGTCATTGAAAATTTGGGACATTGGCGAAAAAACGACAGAGTTAGAATTTTTACAAAAATCGCTCTAGCGGATGAACCAAGCCTGGGACGGGAAAACAGAGACCAGATTTGGAATCTACGTGAAATTTTGTGTTAGGAAGGATGTTTCCAGCGACATCGGAGAGAAAAAGTTTTGAGGACGTCCCCCCCCCTCCTGTCAAACTTCCAACTTTGGTGTTAGAGATCGTAGAAAGTCGTGTGATAGCTCATTTGAAAGCTAAGAGTGAGAAAAATGCAGTGGAAAGCTCAGTTTCGTCCTATTTTCCTGGGTTTAGGGAGGAAAATGGCAGGAAAACCTCAGAGTTGGAAAAGTCAGGTTTTGGATGTTTTGGGATGAGAAAGTCCATTTTTCGACATGAAGGAGACCTCGGATGGCAAAACGGAGGCCAGATTCGGAATCTACGTGAAATGTTGGATCACGAAGGATGTTTCCAGCGGCATCGGAGAGAAAAAGCTCTGACCTCCCCCCCTCCTGTCAAACTTCCAACTTTGGTGTTAGAGATCGTAGAAAGTCGTGTGATAGCTCATTTGAAAGCTAAGAGTGAGAAAAATGCTGTGGAAAGCTCAGTTTGTTCCTATTTTCCTGGGTTCAGGGAGGAAAATGCAGGAAAACGTCAGAGTTGGAAAAGTCAGGTTTTGGATGTTTTGGGATGAGAAAAGTCGTTTTTCGACATGAAGGAGTGCTCGGATGGCAAAATGGAGTGCAAATTCGGACGATTTGGCCAATGTTGGGTCTAGGAACATCTTTCTAGCTCAATCAAAGAGAAAAAGTTCTGACCTCCCCCCCTCGGCAGCGATCTTCCAACTTTGGTGTTAGAGATCGTGGAAAGTCGTGTGATAGCTCATTTGAAAGCTAAGAGTGAGAAAAATGCAGTGGAAAGCTCAGTTTGGTCCTATTTTCCTGGGTTTAGGGAGGAAAATGGCAGGAAAACCTCAAAGTTGGAAAAGTCAGGTTTTGGATGTTTTGGGATGAGAAAGTCCATTCTTCGACATGAAGGAGACCTCGGATTGCAAAACGGAGGCCAGATTCGGAATCTACGTGAAATTTTGGTTCATGAAGGATGCTTCGAGCGACATCGGAGAGAAAAAGTTCTGACCTCCCCCCTCCTGTCAAACTTCCAACTTTGGTGTTAAAGATCGTAGAAAGTCGTGTAATAGCTGATTTGAAGGCTAAGAGTGAGAAAAATGCAGTGGAAAGCTCAGTTTGGTCCTATTTTCCTGGGTTCAAGGAGGAAAATGGCACGAAAACGTCAGAGTTGGAAAAGTCAGGTTTTGGATGTTTTGGGATGAGAAAAGTCGTTTTTCGACATGAAGGAGTGCTCGGATGGGAAAATGGAGTGCAAATTCGGATGGTTTGGCCAATGTTGGGTCTAGGAACATCTTTCTAGCTCAATCGAAGAGAAAAAGTTCTGACTTCCCCCCCTCGGCAGCGATCTTCCAACTTTGGTGTTAGAGATCGTAGAAAGTCGTGTGATAGCTCATTTGAAAGCTGGGAGTGAGACAAATTCAGTGGAAGACACGGCTTGTTCATATCTGCTTTCGTATAGATGTGAGTCGTCATTGAAAATTTGGGACATTGGCGAAAAAACGACAGAGTTAGAATTTTTACAAAAATCGCTCTAGCGGATGAACCAAGCCTGGGACGGGAAAACAGAGACCAGATTGGGAATCTACGTGAAATTTTGTGTTAGGAAGGATGTTTCCAGCGACATCGGAGAGAAAAAGCTCTGAACCCCCCCCCTCCTGTCAAACTTCCAACTTTGGTGTTAGAGATCGTAGAAAGTCGTGTGATAGCTCATTTGAAAGCTAAGAGTGAGAAAAATGCAGTGGAAAGCTCAGTTTCGTCCTATTTTCCTGGGTTAAGGGAGGAAAATGGCAGGAAAACGTCAGAGTTGGAAAAGTCAGGTTTTGGATGTTTTGGGATGAGAAAGTCCATTTTTCGACATGAAGGAGACCTCGGATGGCAAAACGGAGGCCAGATTCGGAATCTACGTGAAATGTTGGATCACGAAGGATGTTTCCAGCGGCATCGGAGAGAAAAAGCTCTGACCCGTACTCCTCCCCCCCCTCCTGTCAAAAGTTATTTCTTCTTCTCTTCCAACTTTGGTGTTAGAGATCGTAGAAAGTCGTGTTATAGCTCATTTGAAAGCTAAGAGTGAGAAAAATGCTGTGGAAAGCTCAGTTTGGTCCTATTTTCCTGGGTTCAGGGAGGAAAATGCAGGAAAACTTCAGAGTTGGAAAAGTCAGGTTTTGGATGTTTTGGGATGAGAAAAGTCGTTTTTCGACATGAAGGAGACCTCGGATGGGAAAATGGAGTGCAAATTCGGACGATTTGGCCAATGCTGGGTCTAGGAACATCTTTCTAGCTCAATCGAAGAGAAAAAGTTCTGACCTCCCCCCCCTCGGCAGCGATCTTCCAACTTTGGTGTTAGAGATCGTGGAAAGTCGTGTGATAGCTCATTTGAAAGCTAAGAGTGAGAAAAATGCAGTGGAAAGCTCAGTTTGGTCCTATTTTCCTGGGTTTAGGGAGGAAAATGGCAGGAAACCCTTGGGGGAAGTATTGGAAAAGTCAGGTTTTGGGTGTTTTGGGGATGAGAAAGTCCATTTTTCGACATGAAGGAGACCTCGGATGGCAAAACGGAGGCTAGATTCGGAATCTACGTGAAATGTTGGGTCACGAAGGATGTTTCCAGCGGCATCGGAGAGAAAAAGCTCTGACCTCCCCCCCTCCTGTCAAACTTCCAACTTTGGTGTTAGAGATCGTAGAAAGTCGTGTGATAGCTCATTTGAAAGCTAAGAATGAGAAAAAATGCAGTGGAAAGCTCAGTTTGGTCCTATTTTCCTGGGTTCAGGGAAGAAAATGGCAGGAAAACGTCAGAGTTGGAAAAGTCAGGTTTTGGATGTTTTGGGATGAGAAAGTCCATTTTTCGACATGAAGGAGACCTCGGATGGCAAAACGGAGGCCAGATTCGGAATCTACGTGAAATGTTGGATCACGAAGGATGTTTCCAGCGGCATCGGAGAGAAAAAGCTCTGACCTCCCCCCCTCCTGTCAAACTTCCAACTTTGGTGTTAGAGATCGTAGAAAGTCGTGTGATAGCTCATTTGAAAGCTAAGAGTGAGAAAAATGGCTGTGGAAAGCTCAGTTTGGTCCTATTTTCCTGGTTCAGGGAGGAAAATGCAGGAAAACTTCAGAGTTGGAAAGTCAGGTTTTTGGATGTTTTGGGATGAGAAAAGTCGTTTTTATTTTCGACATGAAGGAGTGCTCGGATGGAAAATGGAGTGCAAATTCGGACGAATTTGGCCAATGTTGGGCCCGGGGGGAGTGGGGGGGAGGGTGCACCCACACAAGGTATGTTGGGGAGGGGGAGAAGTGTGTGTGTGTGGGGGGGGGGGGAGGGGGGGACACAAGTGGTCTAGGAACATCTTTCTAGCTCAATCAAGAGAAAAAGTTCTGACCTCCCCCCCTCGGCAGCGATCTTCCAACTTTGGTGTTAGAGATCGTAGAAAGTCGTGTGATAGCTCATTTTGAAAGCTAAGAGTGAGAAAAATGCAGTGGAAAGCTCAGTTTGTGTCCTATCTTTCCGGGGTTTAGGGAGGAAAATGGCAGGAAAACCTTACAAAGTTTTGGAAAAGCAGTTTTGGATGTTTGTGTGATGAGAAAGTCCATTCTTCGACATGAAGAGACCTCTAGGATTGCAAAACGGAGGCCAGAATTCGGAAATCTACGTGAAATGTTTGGGTCATGAAGGATGTTTACTCGAGCGACATCGGAGAGAAAAAGGTCTCTGACCTCCACCCCCTACCTGTCAAACTTCCAACTTTGGTGTATAAAGATCGTAGAAAAGTCGTGTAATAGCTGATTTGAAGCTAAGAGTGAGAAAAATGTGCAGTGAGAAAGCTCAGTTCTGGTCCTATTTTTCCTGGGTTCAAGGAGGAGTAAAATGGCACGAAAACGTCAAAGTCTGCGAAAAGTCAGGTTTTGGATGTTTTGGGATGAGAAAAGTCGTTTTTCGACATAGAAAGGAGTTTGCTCGGATGGAAAATGGAGTGCAAATTCGGATGGATATAGGGCCAATGTTGGGTCTAGGAACATCTTTCTAGCTCAAATCGAGAAGAGAAAAAGTTCTGACCTTTATCCCCCCCTCGGCAGCGATCTTCCAACTTTGGTGTTAGAGATCGGAAGAAAGTCGTGTGTATAGCTCATTTGAAAGCTGAGGAGTGAGACAAATTCAGTGGAAGACACGGGCTTTGTTGCATATCTGCTAATCGTATAGATGTGAGTCCGTCCATTAGCGAAAATTTGGGACATTGGCGTAGAAAAAACGACAGAGTTGTTAGAATTTTTACAAAAAATCGCTCTAGCGGATGAACCAAGCCTGGGACGGGAAAACAGACGACCAGATTTTGGAATCTACGTGAAATATTGTGATTAGAAGGATGGATATTCGCAGCGACATCGGAGAGAAAAAATGTTTTGAGGACGTCCCCCCCCTCCTGTCCAAACTTCAACTTTGGTGTTAGAGATCGTAGAGAAGTCGTGGTGATAGCTCATTTGAAAAGCTAAGACGTTGAGAAAAATGCAGTGGAAAAGAGCTCAGTTTATTGGTCCTATTTTCCTGGGTTATAGGAGAGAACAATTGGCAGGAAGAACGTCCTAGAGTTGGAAAAGTCGCAGGTTTTATGGATGTTTTGGGAATGAGAAAGTCCTTTTTGTCCGACATGAAAGGAGGTACCTCGGATGGCAAAACGGAGGCCAGAATTTCGGAATCTATGTCGTGGAAATTGTTGGATCACGAAGGATGTTTACCAGCGGCATCGGAGAAGAAAAAAGCTCTGAACCCTCCACCCCCTTCCTGTCAAACTTCCAACCTTTGGTGTTAGAGATCGGTAAGAAAGTCGTTGTGAATAGGCTCATTTGAAAGCTAAAGATGTGAGAAAAATGCTGGTGGAAAGCTCAGTTTGGTCGCTATTATTCCTGGGTTTTAGGGATAGAAAAAATGCAGGAAAAAACTTCAGTAGTTGGAAAAAGGTCAGGTTTTTGATGTTTTTTGGGATGAGTAGCAAAAGTCGTTTTTTCGACGATGAAGGAGACCCTCGTATGGTGTAAAATGGAGTGCAAATTCAGGTACGATTTGGCCAATTGAGTTTAGTGCCCAAAAGAGCGGGTCTAGGGAAAACATCTTTCTTTCTAGCTCAATCGAAGAGAAAAAGTGACTGGACGCTCCCCCCCTCGCAGAGCGGAATCTTCCAACTTTGGTGTTAGAGATCGTGGAAAGTCGTGTGATAGCTCATTTGAAAGCTATAGAGTGAGAAAGAATGCAGTGGAAGGAGCTCAGTTGGGTCCCTATTTATCCCTGGGTTTAGGGAGGAAAATGGCAGAGGAAACCCTCAAAGGTTTGGAAAAGTCAGGTTTTGTGGTGTTTTGGGGATGAGAAAGTCCATTTTTATATCGACATGAAGGAGACACTCGGATAGGCAAAACGTGAGGCTAGATTCGGAATCTACCGTGAAATTGTTGGGTCACGAAGGATGGTTTTCCAGCTGCATCGGAAGAGAAAAAATTCTGACCTGGCCCCCCTCCTGTCAACTTCCCAACTTGGTGTTAAAGATATCGTAGAAAGTCGTGTGATAGCTTCCTTTGAAAGCTAAGAGTGAGAAAAATGCAGTGGAAAGCTCTGTTTGGTCCTATTTTCCCTGGGGTCAGGGAGGGAAAATGGCAAGGAAAACGTCAGAGTTGGAAAAGTCAGGTTTTTGAATGTTATTGGGGATGAGAAAAGTCCGTATTTTCGACATGAAGGAGTGCCGGAAGGAAAATGGAAGTGCCATAATTCGACGTTTTGGCCAATGCTCTGGGTCCCCGAGGAACATCTTTCTTCTAGCTCAATCGAAGAGAAAAAAGTTCTGACCTCCCGCCCCTCGGCGGCGGTTCGATCCCAACTTGGTGTTAGAGATCGTAGAAAAGTCTGTGATACTCATTTGAAAGCGAGAGTGAGACAAAATCAAGTGGAAAGCTCAGTTTGGTCCTATTTTCCTGGGTTTAGGGAGGAAAATGGCAGGAAAACCTCAAAGTTGGAAAAGTCAGGTTTTGGATGTTTTGGGATGAGAAAGTCCATTTTTCGACATGAAGGAGACCTCGGATGGCAAAA
>CAJQUW010009898.1:0-12796 GCA_907163375.1 Prostheceraeus crozeri
AGGTGTGGGATTCGGTGCTGAGCGAAGCGATGCGCCGAATCCTATGCCCTATACTACTGAAATACGGATGACAAGCGTGTAGCACCTTCATATTTTAGTGAAATATTCACTACAGATTTCACCATCTTTATCAATAAATCATTCAAAATTGGAGAGCCTACCCGAGGCCCCCCCGGAACTGGGCCATGAAGAAAGTGGGTAGGCTCGCCCCCCGGGCACCCTCCGAGCGTACCCCTGAAACCATCTTACGGTACGTTGTTATTGATTTCAGCTAATGGAGAAATCATTTTTAAAAAATATCAAATTCATCGGACTGTTGTCCACCCTGGGAAAATGTGTTGTCGATGAATTCGTGCTGCTGCAAATTATTGGAATGATAAAATATAAAAATAGTTTAAATTAATTATCACATTTTTTCATCTTGTGATAAAAGCTCATTCCTGTAACATATAGTTTCAATTATATTAAATTCTATGTGGTCGAACACTAGGTGACATGCCACGCGTGATTCACGCGTAATTACGGAACACTCCAAACATCCGTGGTTAAGGACATTCTATTCTTCTACCCGCGTACATACGCGCTGCACTAAGAGTCAGAAATCATTTGATCTGATGCTGTTAAAACATGGGAAATGTTTATGAAAACGCGCGTGCGAGCGTTTATAGTTTGCGCGTCGTCTACGGTTGTCTGCGCTGCCGCTTGAACCACGGATGAACCGCGCGCTAAGCATGTTCTGTCTTCCCTGAGCATGAAATTGATGTCCTATCACATTGTTTAGCCTTAGATACATGCAGACACATGAGACGCAAAGTCTATACCAACTATACTAACTTATATAACTTACATATATATTGCAGCAATATCCCGCATAGCCACGGATGTTTGGGGTCATGCGTAATTATGCGTGGTTCACGCATGATTGAGCGTGGCATGTCACCTAGTGAATCCTTTTCTATTATGTGTAAAGCATATTTAATGTTTTTTTCATAAAAAGCTTGTGCATTTCAGACCGGAATCGTTGTCTCTCAAAAAAAAAATATCATAAATGGAAACGGATGCCACCGAACCACAATCGATGGCAGAAAATCAATTACGACAGTTCTGTAGGCTGACATTTACTTATGAGGTGAGTCGTTAAAGTAATTTTTTGTGCGATTCTTTGTCACTGCCTCCGAATGTTTTGGTTTTAGCAGCATTGAGTTTTTTTGCTGTTATTCCTTGGAGCATTTCGCAGCAGGATGACAACGATGAACAGTATTGAAAACTCAATTAATTACAATTCCAGCGCAATTTGGTCAACCAGCGAAGTCTTACGTTAAGTTTACGAAAATATACTTCCTTAGTCAATTGACGTTACAGTGCCATAAAAAAGTGGCTATTTACAACGTTGAGTTTACCTTTTCTTTAACGTTAAACTAACCATAATTAGCAACGAATTAACGTTAATGTTTCGAAAAACTAACCAAACATCTGGACTAGGATGTCTGGTCATTGCAATATGTGATGGGCTGGGTGTGCCGTACTGATGAAGGGAGATAACCCAGAAATATGTTTACGGCTCCTGTGATCGTTATAAAGCTCCACATGATTTATGTTTTACATCATTGTTCACAGTTTGTCTGCATTTTACTATCTGAATTCGCTTATAATGAATTTTTGTTGGTTTCAGACATCAAAATTTAGGAGCAGAACATCCTAATGAACCGATCCAAATCATCTACGATAGTTTTGAATACCATTGGATGTGATTGTTATTATCCATTGCATTCAAGATTTAAACTTGTTTGAGGTACAATCAACCTGAATTCTGATGTCTTCGTCTAGAAAATTGACCTCCAGTGGACTCAATCTAGGTAAGTTTCATCATCTGAGTAGTTGTTATTGTTTATTACATACAGTTAGGTAAAGGCTAGCCAACGCAGGTCTCGCAGACTGGATTCGGCCACCACATATCGATCCGTTACATACGGTGAGTGCAGTACGGGTGAAGTTGGCCATCACAAATCGACCCGCTATATACGGTCAATACACTACGGGCCGAAGTCGACCAGCCGAACCCGGGCCGACTTTGGGGCGCCCGGACATGTCGCGTTCGGGCCGAAATTTTTCTCCGACTTCGGCTCAGACTTTGGCCGACTTTCCGTTTGCACAGGGACGTAATCCTTCGCAGAGGAGGTATTTATAGCGAATGCTTCTGTCGAGCGTTTATGTAATGCGTTCATGTTTACGATTGATTTTCGATTGAACACTGAATAGATCGACACTGTTATTGTTGCAGTCAGCTGTGAGTGGATTATGACGTATGTGGTCTGAGAGAGCACTTTTGCTATCTTTCTTGGTAATACTGGACCGATGTTCGTTATAGCGGACGTAAATGGACGATTGGTAGATACTATGTACATGTGATCACATAATTTACAAGTGAACTTATAAACCACATGTTTACTTTTGCAGCTGATACTTAGGTTCAAACTGCAAATACTGCATTTGCATTTTGCTTTTACATTTTTTATTAATACCGTGTTTTAGTTGTTTGCCTAGCATGGAATTGTGAATGGGATATTGTTGACTGGTAATTGAAATTTTTTAGTTAGATTCTTTAATTTTCTGAAGGCGCTGTCGTTAATAAAATTCCGTACAAGTTACAAGAATCTTCTATATTTTTTTGTTGATTTTTATTTGTATTGGGCATTTCAGTTTTGCTTGCGATTTCTTTTCACAATAATCATTCATTCGGAGAGCGTTTCTTGTATATTCTACATGCTTAGATCGGAATTCTTCGTTTGAGCATCTGTACCTCACATATCTGAAATTATTCTGGATGAAGTTAGATTTTACTGAATGAGGCACCCAGCTACGTTTGTCAAGCATTACGCCAGAGTGAGTGGGCTTTTTGTATAACTCGTAGTCTGAACTTAGGACCTCGACTTAGTATCTTTAAGACTGGAACCGGAACATCGATCTCAGCTTCATTGCTGATGAGATTGCTGTTATGGTTCGGATACTGTGCACTGCGCTCGACAGAAGTATTGCTAAACCAAAAATTGCCATGATGATTGAAAGGAAACAGTGGTTTAAACTTACTACGGTACTTTTCAAGCACTGTTACTGTTCATTTGTCAGATTTTTCCAGTTTTGGAAAATTTTTTGGATACTATTAGAGATTTGTTAATTACCTAACTGTGTTTCAGTGTGGTCGCATCAGACCGTCAGACAGCAGGGTTTAATTGACATTATTTGTACTTGGCCAAAAGTAACGGACCAAGACAAATGGCTTCATGTGGTGAACTTGCCCGGGTCTCATAAGAATATGTAGAGTCAGCTGGATCACTCAGGATATAATTTTCCTCATAAGTAACTGTTGCAGTACTGTTATTCTTCGAAATTGCATGGAACATGGTCATCACTCACTGGAGAAGTTTCAAACTGAAAGTGGTCATAAGTTTCTTGACAAGTTCCCTGCAGGCAAATTGAGATACTCATTTACTCTCTCGACGAACGAGTAAAAAGAAATAGCCATGTTTTGATATTTACGATCATTGACCACGTTTTGGGTACCGATCTTAATGATAATTTGACCAAGAAGTGACCTACATGTAGGTACTTTTCTAACTGCTTTTCAAAAGGCTGTCATTCTTAAACTATGCGTCTTTTATGCAAATGAAAGGAGTTCAAAAATGAGAATACACCCAAAAAACGCATGTTACAATGTCTTGGTTATTGAATAAATATTTGCCGAGCAATCTTATTTCAAAAATAGCACTTTGATTTTTTCCGAGGAAAAATATTATAAAATTAGATGTTTTGTGCATTTGTGAAAAAGTGAGCATTGAAAAAGGTGACTTTATTGCTGTACTGATGGAATTTACTGTATTCCTGACCTAAATTTGTAATATTTAACGAATACATAGTATATTGAATCCATGAAATTTATTTGAAGACGATAGAAAAGTACCTACATGTAGGTAATTTTCTATGTATTGGTATCTAGTCAAGATATATTTCTTACTAGCCGTAGTCAGCTTGCTTTTCAATATAAGAACATCGATGATATACAATAATAAATAATGAAGGCAATTTCTTTACCTAAAGCTAATTCATACTTCGCTATAATCGAGCTTTGAATATTTTTTCCTGCTTCTTTTCATACAAATATTAAATTTGCTTCGCATTTTTTTCTGAAGATGGCTCACTGAGATGACTTTTATCTAAAAAGTAACATTCTGCGATACAACTTTGCATTTAGGATAGCTGGATTTGCATGTACCTATATTTCTCATCTGAGTTCCAAAGGGTCAAAGGTAGTAAGAATTGTACCTACATGTAGGTAGTTTTCTTATTATGGGGTTACTTGAGAAGAATATCGAATTCTCTTTTTATTTGTTTGAAAATTTGTTTTTATATAAACATAATGCGATACTGTTATTAAAATAATTGCTTTCTCACTTCAAACTATATTAAGCAATGAATTTAACAAAAAAGACAAATATTCTATCTTACAAGACTCGACTTTTTTTCTTTAATCATCACATAAATATAAGTTTTCAAGAAACATACTTCCGAAATTCTTTGCATGAGTCTACAGTTCGACATTATCAGGTGGTCTGAATCAATCATTGCTTCACACATATACATTTGTGGACAGGAATGGCGCTATGGGAAAATGGCCTACATGTAGGTACATTTCACATTTCCGTCACATCTGAAAATTAAGACACACGCGTCCTTGAAGGTTAGGAAAAAAAAGTCAGCGTTGTTCTGTAACTCAGTTAGATCTCTGTTAGAATCTGACCTGGCTGTCCCAAGCGATCCCGCGAGGTTGTATTGTATTCTAAAGTCGCCTCTACCCTAAGGACACAAGCGGAATTTCACTGGCTGCCAAAGTTGTCGTGATTCGCTTCTGTCGATCATGGTTATTGTTGGCATCATACTCGTAGCATAGTATTCGTGAGTTCGTGAGTGTCCTCATATGCGTCGAATTTTATCCACAATGAGTGAGAAGCGCAGCAAAGAAATTCTGGTGAAAGGTGATAGGGGTTTCTATTACAAAAACATATTCGACGGACCTGAAAGATTTAGTTCCTTACTCCAAGCTACCTTCCTGATGGGTATCAGAAAATATGTGGTACAGTTGAATTTTATTACTGGAATACTAGGAAAGCACGCATTCAATGGGATATAGATGGAAAATACTCAGACCCCCCCTTAGAAGATTTCACAAAAGAAAGCAATGATGTGCCCAAGCAGGTAAGTGACCGTTTATGCTGTCTACTCTATATACTACACAATCTTGTGATATACTAGTTAGCGCTCCATCTACATGCTATACGCCGTACTTACTAGCATACAGTATATACTTTGTATGTGCATCCGTATGCAACTAACTGATCTATTGTACGAGTATTGCAAATGGCTTTAAGCTGACTATCGATCTGCTACTCTATATAATTTGTCTTTCGTTATTAATAAGGATGAACGCGATATGTCCATTCGCCTGGTGGCAGCAAAGTCAGAGGACTGATGCACAATTATTAATATTGAAATGTTTATGAGATTTCATCCGCATTCCAATCAATTCTGCACGTGCTTACCTATTTGCCTATCATGCAAACTAATTAGTTGTACATGTATTAATTAAGAAGCCGTTAGTATTTGTATTGAGGCTACGGGCAATTTCTATCTCTACATGCCTTGTTAATTTTTTATTTCTTGATTGATTGTGATCATACACTTTCATATATAAACGAGTCGCAGGCCTACAATACGGCATATAAATATGATTAAATCATAATAAAAATGCATGCATACAGCATGTTTCATACATTGTATAGACTACTGGTTCTATTCTAATAATGTTTATAGAACAGCATAATTTGTCGACTCGGTCAAGTAGGACTGCTGCAAATATTTCTATACGTTTATATATCTATTTAAATTTGCAGATTCCTCCTGCGTCATCTTCCATTGATGATGAGGCTCAAAGTGCAGGAAGTGACATTGATTTGGACGAGGATTCGAAAAGTGTAAGCTGTAATGATTTACGAATTTAGTTTAAACATATGAACAACTTCATTCTTTTTTAGGATTATCAGAACCTCCATGCAAGAAGAGAAGGATAGCGAAGGTCAATAGTAGCAGTCTCTTCCGCAAGAGTAACATAAACAGTCTGAAGGCAAGACTTTCTTAGGAGGAAAGGGATTGCAGTTAAGTTCTTCTGACGATAGTGAGGACAGTGGAGGCCGACCGTTTCTTCAAGCTCTAAAAGAATCGGAAAGTGAAAATGCAGAGGAAGTTTAGCAAGATAAGGAATTGACTTGAGGAGGATGGGACAATCGATCCTAGAGAACGAGGACGAAATCGATCTTACGGCGACCATGAATGAATATGGATTCCCTTTCGGATATTTCGCTGAAACTAGACTTTCTTTCATCACTTTCTTCCTCAAGTTCTACATGAGAGAGGTGATGATACCATCCACTAATCGTCACGCCGGACAATCAGATAACACTTTTCGAGAATTGAACATTCTCAGAGCTGCTCCATTTCTTCGGACTTCTCTACTCAATGGAGTCTTATCAGCTGCCAGAAAGGACGAATGTACTGGAGAGAAGATGATAACTACCCCATCTGTGCTCCGGACTACAACCGTGATTGCTGGGCCCTACACGTTCAGAAAGGAATGCCGCTGAAAAGACGCTTCCATCATAAGAAGATTTGAATGAGAAAATTAGATTGAATGTGACTTGTTTATGTAGTTTCAGTAGTGCTACATGAATAAGCATCGTGTCTGTTAGAGATATTCTGGGTTCTTACTTGTGAATCAATGATAATACCGTTTTGTTAGCAGCCTTTGTCTTTTCAGCTAATTTTTGTATAGGTCTTAGCCTAACAGAACATTAGTTGATAAAATAATCTTTGCTTAAGTTATGAATGAATAAGCATAAAGGAATCATAAAATTTATTGTTATCTTTTGAATCTAGCTTTTTTTATAAGCGCTTTTAAGTTAAAAATTTTTGGCTTCCCAATCCATAGTTATATTTTGAATGATTGTACAGCAATAGCCATGCATTATATTATACATCAATTTGTCCAAAAATCCTAAAGAACATAAAAGTACCTACATGTAGGTCATTTTCTAAAATTTGAACAATTTCGTTCAATTTGGATATTAGGGGCTTCATTGATAAGAATATTTGATATAAGTGCTATGTGAATGATATCAGCTTGTTAAAATAAGTGAGGAAAACGTACCTTAGAAAAGATATTTTGATAAGGAAGCGAAGCTAAGAGAAACGATGTTTTGTTTAAATAGGTTATCACTCCATCTCATATTTCAGTTCTATGTCTATAGCTTAAGATGAAATAAATGAATCTATACTCTAATGGTTGCTCTACATTTGTCCTCATCAAAATTACAGCACTAAATATTTTCAGGATTATCAGCCTATAGGCTGAAAATGTTAGAGTTAAAATGGCCTACATGTAGGTACATTTCAGTCGAAGTCTTCCAGATGCTCCATAAAGTTGTAACTTGCATTCCAGACCAATTGAATGGTACAGTAGTATTGTCCATTGTTTGTGTTATTGCGCAATGCGAAAAATTCCACCTCACCGGTATTTTAAATGATGGTTTTACTCTCAAACATATTTAGTCCTCATAAAACTCACCAGTTATTTTCCATGAACTGCTAGTAATCGCCTCTTGGGAACCATGTAAGGTAAATAATAAGTCGCAATATTAATCTGGCAAGTTTTTGTGAAAAAGATGGTTGTGATTTTATGCAATCTCAGCGCTGGTAGTTTGTGATTAAAAACGCTATTGCGGAAAACAGTTGTTTTTGTCCCCCCCCCCCCCCCCCCCCCCCCCCCCCCCCCCCCCCCCCCCCCCCCTAAAGTTTTGTCAAATTTCCACTTTTTTGTTTCGATTTAACTTCATCTATTTACAAATGAGATAAAGCTATGAAAATTTCAAACACATGTTCTGAATTGTTTGATCGTAATCTTTTCAGTGGTATAGGTTGTTACACACTCGAGCAATTCTATCAACACGAAAATTGTTGAAGAGTGAGGTCAATAGAAAAGTACCTACATGTAGGCATTTATACCTACATGTAGGTACTTGGTCAAATTATTCTTAACCTCATCAGAACATACCCATGCGTTGCTAGAGTTGGGACCGTTGTTAGTAAAGGAAGACGTGGATAAGTCGTTAGACGTGCCGTGCACATAGATGGGAAAAACGTAGGAGAAAAGATAAGATCACAATGTTGATTGAAGGTTTTTCGGCGGACCTGTCAGTTCGTTTTGTAGCGGGATGTTTTTGAGTGCAACAAAAGTTTTCGATCTTACATCACTGTCTTTTCCACAGAATGAATTTTAGGAAATCGTTTTGGCTCAGTGAGAAAAACGAAAATTCATTCATAAACGAAGGCGTTTTTTTTTTAGCAAGGATAGATTATAATAGTCGGGGGAGCCAGCGTGAAGTTGTGATAGGGAACGAGGTATGTGCACAAAACTTTCACATAGCATTAGTCCACCTCCAACCTACTGCAAAACTTCGCGCCGTCTGCCGGATCAGATCATTTGCTTTTCAGAAATAGAAAGGATTAAACACAATTCCTATTGTATTGCCAGTGGTTTTAAAAATTGTGTGACATTTAAGGTTGTTGACTCCATTTTTTCGAATTTTTGCTCATAAAAGGTTTACACAAATTGGAATTTTGTTGAACTGAGTTATTATGGAAAATCATCTACAGATCATGATCTTTCAAATGAGTTATTATTCAGTGACAGAGGATGAAGTGACAGTGTACAAACAGACCACTTTTCGTTAAAGTTAATATCAACAATTTTCCTGAAATTTCTATTGTTAAAATTTGCAGTTACACCAACGAAAAGTGTGCTGTTTTTGTTCACACTTTACCCTCTGTCACTGAATAATAACTCATTTGAAAGATCATGATCTGTAGATGATTTCCTATAAATAACCAGTTCAACAAAATACCAATTTGGTGTACCTTTTATGAGCAAAAATTCCGAAAAAAATAATGGAGTCAACACCTTTAATGTCACAAATTTTACCACTGGGCAATACATTAGGATTGTGTTTATCCTTTTCTGATTTCTGAAAAGCAAAATGGATCGGATCCGGCAGGACGCGAAGTTTTGCAGTAGGTTGGAGGTGGGACTATGCTATGTGAAAGTTTTGTGCACTACCTCGTTCCCTGCACAACTTCACGTGGCTACCGGACCTATTAGTTTTTTTATCAATTTTGTGGCGGAAATCATAGATAGCTCATTCTTTTCTTGTGTCAGACCCAGATTCTTGAAATAATTTACATGTAGAAATCCTGCATCCCCCAAAGAAAAACGTCCAACTTTTTTCGTGAGGCCTACTGTGCCAATATGAATGATGAAAGTGAAATATTAGGCCTATGCCCAAAATAATCTATGGAGCTATAAGGCACATCATCTATTCAAAATTGAACCAGGACTTCAACACGAAAAATGAACCATTTGAAATGGATTATGACCTTTTTTTGTTTGGTGCAATTATTTTTTGAAACGGTGTTGACTCCAATTAATAGTAATTGTTCGCATTCGTATAGGCGTTTTTCCTCTTTCGAAAAGTAAACTTGAAAATATTTATATTTTTGTTAAGGCATTGGGGGGCCTATGCTAGCTTCAAATATGTTTACTAAAACACATCTAATCACCACTCTTTCAAGGTTTGCAGTACCCTTCAATGGACACTACTAGATTATTATCAATTAATTTATTGCAATTGCTCAACTTCACCAATAAATCCCAACTAAGATACTTTTTGACAACTCTTGATGTAGTATTATTGAGTTGAATATTATCACATTTGCCTGAAAGAGATGAAAGTGTAAGTTATGTTTAGTATTTTAAATGGTGTAGTTGTATTGGTTACTTTCAGTTGAACTTTACCATTCAAATTAAAAGAGAAAAGCGTTAAAACGTGACATGAGAAAAATTTCTTCACCTGAAAAATGTTCATAGATTGAGGTCTTGAAATAGACAAGGCGATGTCTGATAGATATATAGTACTCGCTCTGGTCGATGGGGTGGCGGCGGCGGTTGGTCGATTTAAACTCACGAAAAAAAACATAGTGCTCGTGATATGTCGGATCTCTTCTCTAAGGACTAGTCTCAGTTTGATGTGTCGAGTGTAGGTGATCTCTGCGAAATGAAAATTAAAATCCAATCAACAAGTAGCATATTTTTTATCTAGGATTTCACTTTGTTTAAAGTTTCGAATTTCGATGTGAAGAACTAGAAGCGATAGTGGATGTTGAGAATGCTGGATCGATTGCAGCATTGTATGCTACGGAGAGGAGAGCGCGACGGCCGTTATACGCAGACTCCATGAACATGATAAGGTGAAAAAAGTTATGAATATATTTTCATTTGATTTTATACTCTTTTTGTGTTCCCGTATAATGACGGTGAAATATTATTACAGATTCGAGGTTTAACTAGTACATGGGAACATTTAATTTATATGTGTGGTTTTATGGGTTGTGTAGGTTTGTATGGAGGGTAACTTTAGTAGTATAAGAATGGGAGGGGTAGTATATCAGGAATAGGTTCTTTTTTTACTTGTTATTTTGGTTTTTTGGTGGTTTATTTTTTTATCTCACTGTTTGCAGAAATTTTCTGAAAAAAGATCATGTTGCGGTTTTTTAAACGTTGTACTACACCTGTTTGCAGCAATGATGGAAGGAGGGAGTCTTCAATGAATTTCTGATTATTGCCTGTCCATCGATAGGGCACGATGGATGAGGCGGGAGAATCCATTCTATGATGCATTTCACGACAGAGAGGTGTTCACAGGAACAGTAACCGGATCAACTAAAACAAATCCATACAGATCTGAAAATAAGCTTGTTACACGCGAAGATGTCTTGTATTGATTCAAAGCTAAATTGACTTCACGTTCCTTATCAAGCGTTGATTTCAATGCAGAGCTTTGGTTGATCAAGTGTTTCCGCTCAGATTTTGTTTTCATTTTCTTCTTTGTCTTTTTTTTTTTCTTCTTTTTGGAGGTGGAAAGAGGATCAGCTGCCTGACATCCATCCTAATCAAACACTCTAGCATATTAATTTTGTGAATTCGATTCCTTACTTTTATTCTCAATTTCATTTACCTTTTTGTCGACATCTTGCTTTTCTAGGGATGATTGTCCAGATGGGTTAATATCGCTTGGTTGACCTGCCGACGCATTTTATCAGTTTTTTCATCATCGTTACTTTCTGCGGGGAAGTTTTATTGGTGTTCTTATTCCCTTTTTTGATGCCTTGCTTTTCTAGGGATGGATTGTGCAGTATGGGTTAACATTGCTTAGTTGGTTGTCGACGCAATTATCAGTTTTTTCATCGTCGTTCACTTTATGGGGAAGGAGTTTTCTTTTGTTTCTTCTTCCCTTTTTTGTAGCCTTGCTTTTATTAGGGATGATTGTGCGATGGTGTTAACTTCGCTGGGTTGTTGACTGACGACGCTTATCCGTTTTTTCAGCTGTATTCACTTTCTGGGGTAGTTTTCTTTTGTTTCTTTTCACCTCTTATGACATATTGCTTTTTAGGGATGATTGTGCAGATGGGTTACATGATTGGTTGACCTGCCGACGACACTTATCAGTTTTTTTTTTCATCGTCTTCACTTTCTGGGGAAGTTTTTCTTTTGTATCTTCTTTCTTTTTTGATGCCTTGCTTTTCTAGGGATGATTGTGCAGATGGGTTTTACATCGCTTGGTTGTCATGCCGAGCATTATCAGTTTTTTATCGTCCTTCACTTTCTGGGGAAGTTCGCGCACGTTTTGTTTCTTCTTCCTTTGTTTGATGCCTTGCTTTTATAGGATAGATTGTGTGCAGATGGGTTAACATCCTTGGGTTGACCTTGCCGACGCATTATCAGTTTTTTCATCGTCTTCACTTTTGGGGAAGTTTTCTTTTGTTCTTATTCCTTTTTTGATCGCCTTGCTTTTTGGGATGATTTGTGAGATGTGTTTAAACATCGCTTGGTTGACCTTGGACGACGCATTATCAGTTTTTTCATCGTCTTTACTTTCTGAGGAAGTTCTTCTTTCGTTTCCTTCTTCCCCTTTTTGACATCTTGCTCTTTCTAGGGATGATTAGTGCAGAAGGGTAACATCGCTTTGGTTGACCTGCCCGACTCATCATCAGCTTTTTCATCGTCTATACCTTTCTGGGGAAGTTTTCTTTTGTTTTTTCTCCCCTTTTTGACATCTTGCTTTTCTAGGGAGGATTGTGCAGATTGGAGTTAACATCGCTTGTTGTCCTGCCGACTCATCATTCAGCCTTTTTCATCGTCTTTACTTTGTGGGGAAGTTTCTTTTGTTTCTTCTTCCCCTTTTTGACATCTTGCTTTTCTAGGGATGATTGCGCAGATGGTTAACATCGCTTGGTGCCTGCGTCATCATCAGCTTTTTCATCGTCTTTCTGTCTGGGAGGAAGTTTTTCTTTTGTTTCTTCTTCCCTTTTTGACATCTTGCTTTTTAGGGATGATTGCGCAGATGGGTTAACATCGCTTTGGTTGACCCTGACGAGCATTATCAGTTTTTTCATCGTCTTCACTTTCTGGGGAAGTTTTCATCTGTTTCTTCTTCCCTTTTTTAAACATCTTGATTGACGGTTCTAGATTTCTGGTTGCCTCATGTGGGAGTTGCTTTATATACTTTCTTTTTGTGTTCTTGAACATTCCGTCCGGTTTCATCTTTCTTTTCTAAATAGTTGTGTCTTTGATGTATTA